>PVIA01004756.1:0-130235 GCA_004024845.1 Tonatia bakeri | reverse complement strand
AAAAAAAAAAAAAAAAAAAAAAAAAAAAAAAAAAGAAGCTCAATAGAAACCATTCAATGAATAATAACCAATCAAGAATTATTGGTCCAAGCTGGGTTTGGATCGTTAAGAATTTGGTGGATTAATGAATGTTTTTATTTTTAACTTTCTTAAGATTTATTTATTTTTAGAGAGGAGAAAGAAAGGGAAACATCAATGTGTGGCTGCCTTTCATGCACCCCCTACTGGGGACCTGGCCTGTACCCCAGACATGTGCCCTGACTGGGAATCAAATTGGTGACCCCTTGGTTCACAGGCTGGCACCAATCTACTGAGCCACACCAGCCAGGGTGGATTAATGAGTATTTTGACAGTCAAAAATTTGTTGACATGTGCAAAAAAGAAAGAAAGAAAAGAAAAAAGAACAAGAAAAGGCAAATTCCCTGAATAGCAATATTAATATCAAACATTTACTGAACAATTATATGCCAGACCTTGGGGTAAGTGCTTTATGTGCATATCTTAAATAATTCACACTTCAATTATTTAAGGCAGGTGCCATTAAGCCCATTTTTACAGAAGAGAAAACATAAGTTTAGTTAAGCTATTACCTAAAAAGGTTTAGCTATTAACTGGTAGAGCCAGAATTCAAAACCAAGGTCATCTTGGCTGTGTTCCAATAAAAATCTACAAAAACAGACAATGAAACCCATAGTTTGCCAACCCCAAGCTCTGAAAGCAAAATGCACAAAAAAATTTTCATTGCTCTCTCCTCGAGCAGTTCATGGAAATGCCCACAGGGGGCACCCTGCAAAGCTAGCACAAGAGGATTTCCTGGTGGGGCCTGACTCTCCCTAGACCCTGAGAGTCCTGCAGTGCATGACTCTCTTTTCCCCAGGTGGTGACATTAACTGTTCCTTTTATGTGGCTTGTGGACATGGCTTTCTCCAGATCCCTTTAAGTGATGCATATTCTAAAAACCCTTTCTCTACTATGCCATAACCTTGCTCTAGTCAGTGAATGTTCTTAATGTTGCTTTCAACATCCAAATTTTTAAATTTATGAAACATGCAACATTTTTTAAAAACATGGACATGCACATATATACACATGCTTTGCTCTGTGGCTTCCAAGGTTTAAATTTTGAAAAAAGAATTAAATCTTAAAAAAAATAAAAGCATTTGCTAACAGGTCAGCACTAGCATCAAGAGGATAAAGTGTGATTTGAGAAGATAATTTTTAATGTCCAGCATAAAGTGTTCATTAAATAAATTCTGACCCATCCACTTTAGTGGAAGAGGGAAGAAAAATTAAGTATGATGTAACTTAAGAACACATCATGAGGAATACATTTATAAGACATAAAAATACATACACAGAATATATAGTAGTTAAAAATGTTAAGAGTCCAAAAACCTAACTTCCATGTTAAGGCTAGTGAGCCTGGAACTAATAAAGATGTTTTTTGCCTTTTATCTCCATTTGCCAATTTTGAAGACAGGGGAAAGGAGGAAGAAAGGGAGAAATATGTGCAAGAGAAACATAGATCAGTTGTCTTGCACACGCCCCCCAACTGGGGACCTGGCCCACAACCCAGGAATGTGCCCAGACCGGGAATCGAACTAGTGACCTTTCACTGAACCATACCAGCCAGGGCCCCATTTGCCGGTTTTTAAAAAATATGCTTGTGCCAACATGTTAAGGAATAGGACATTTAAACTTAAAACTTCATGGAAATAGGGGGAAAAGAAAATATTTTTCTTTCATAGAAACATTAAATTTATCTCAGATCTCATCAGAGTAAAGCCACAGGCTGCTTTATCAATGCTTCCCTCCAAACTCTGCAGATGATCTGGAAATTCCAATCTTACCTCAAGTCCATGCCTCAAGACTCTCAGAGATGATCGGGGTCCCCTACCACAGGCCACATACAGCTGTGGAGTGTCTTCATTTGCGAGATCAGCTATCTGCAGGGAAAAAAATAAGTCTATTTGTGCTAAGTTTTCACGCTGATCCCTGATTATTGTCAGGGAGCAAACCATGTTTTAGTTTATAAAGCTTATTACATATTGGCTACTGGCCTTGAGGGTATGAAGGAAAAAGTCTGAATGTTCCCAAAAGCATACCAGTTGGAAGACAGGTTTTATCAACAAAAGGTTGTACCAGTTAAGCTAGCAAAGAATTTTTTTTACAGTTAGTGATATAAGAATTTTATAATCTCCAACTGAAATTTAGCATTTCCTCCCAAATAAAATACAAACTATAATCTTCTCAGTCTCTGTGACTTTCTCACCAGCAAAATCTTATTTATGTAACACAGAAGTTTATAAATACCTCCAATTATTTCCCTCATTACCACTTTAAAATTGCATTTACTAAATCTACTATAACACTGTACATGTGTACAGATGCTCCCATGATGTCGCCAACCAACTAATGGGTAACTCTGCCTTTGGTCGCCATCCACTGGGGAAGCCACGTTCTCTTGCTGGCATCCTAGACATCTAGCTGCTGGTTTCCAGAACAATTATTTGTTGGTCAACACATGAAAGAGGTCAGTCATTTGATTTGTAGTTTTCTTAAACTGGACAGTTAAATGAGAACTCTTGACAGTCTATGAAGCACTGTGCCCTACTTCAACACAGACGAGCCTGTCAGCTGAACACAGCCTTCACACAGATCTTTTAATACTTAATTTCTATTGCCCTGAGGACAACCCTTTCTCAGAAATAAACAACAAAAGGAGTTAATTTCAGAATGATCAATTTTACCAGGAAGAGTGCTTGAATGCTGATTTGTTTCCCCAGCATCCCACGAGCAAACTGCTCTCCCACTGGAAGTGTGACCAACTACAAAGGGTAGGAGATCCCTAATGGCCACTCAACCCCCAGGGAATTCAGGATGCAGAGGCATGGTAAAATCCCTGCTCAGCTGAGTGTCAGTAGTAGGGGATGCGATCCCCATCCAGAGTCACCTCAGGTTCCTCCTGGAAGATGTGATTAAAAAGTGTCTGTTACTGACTGATCCCAGGTATCTCTGGAGAATTTTAAGGAGGAAATGAGTGTTAAAAATGAGATAAATATAGGTTTTCATACGCTACACTAAAAAGGTCAATTTCAGAATTCTATGAGTACCTGAGCCCATTTACACTAAAAAGAAAACTAACACAGACGTGTTTGTCATACGGTGTGCGTGTGCTCACAGATGCAGAGACGATGCCTGGGAGCGAACACAGGTTGTCAATCGCAGCAGCCTTGGTGGAGTGGGGGTTGAAAAGACTGGGGATAAGACTTTTACTTTTAACCTACTGTATGGTTTGAATGTTTACACTGAACATGAGTTTTTTATAAACAAACAAACAAACAAGCTCAAGAATTTATATAACGGTTTTTAGTTCCCCAACTTCTACCTTAAGCCGCTTCATCTTTACAACTCTGGTGATTCCAAAGACAGGCTGACAAACCTGGTGCTTGGACTAAACCTTGATTTAACTGGAATTGAATCTTTAAATTCATTCAGATTCAAAAACAACTGGCTGGCACTGCTCACTGTGGAGGTGACTGGAAAGACTCACACCTGGCAAAACAAAATGGGAGAGAGGCTGTCCAACTCATCAACAAGCACGAGGTTTTTGAGCGGTCTTGGCTGAAAGAAGAACGTGTCTCCTTCTTCCAGAGGCATGGCAGATGAAAACTCAGGTTCTTCATCATCATCTCCGAGATGTGCAATTTGATACAAGTAACTGGAGAGAAGCAAACAAGACTTTAGTTAAAAGTATTTTCTGTCTGAAGATACTGTTTGACATCAACATTAATGCTCATGGGAAGTACTTTATAAACATCTAACCCAAATTACAACATGCATTTCTGAGTTAGTATCAGTAGTTTGAAATCTCTGCTTACCTGAGTTTTCTCTCTCTTTCTTAAATAGAAAAGGGATGAAAAAAAATTAAGACTACTGCATTCAAATTTGTTCAGTGAAAGAACCTCAGCATCACAGTGGTTATAAACACTGGGCTTCCGCTAGACCACTCTGGAGCACCACCACCCTGGCCCCGCACAGCTGATTCACAGAGGGCATAGGCCAATGGTCAGTGGTCACAACCAATCCTTGCAGCTGACTAGCCTGAGTAAATCCCTCTCATTGATCTGCCAACAGCAACCAAAGCTCTCAATTGGAAGTGGAGGCTGTACTCAACTCACACAAAGGGCGCACCCTCAACTACTCAGCTTGGGTGAAAGGGGAGGCTGTGCCACTGGGCCCTACAGGACACCTATTACACTGAGCCACATGACCAAGACATAGAGTCATGGCAGTTCTACCTAATACGCAGAAACAAACACAGGGAGGCTGCCAAAATGAGGATTCAAAATCATGGCCCAAATGAAAAAAGATTAAAACTCCAGAGAAAGACCTAAACAAATGGAGAGAAGCTATCTGTCAGATGCAGAGTTCAAAACACTTGTTATAAAGATGCTCAAGGAACTTAGTGAGTACCTCAACAGCATAAAAAATCCAGTCAGAAAAGAATACACTAACTGAAATAGGGAACAATTTACAGGGAAACCACAGTAGAGTGGATGAAGCTGAGAATCAAAGCAATGATTTGGAACATATGAAAGCAAAAAACCACCAATCAGTACAGAAGAAGAAAGCGGAATAAAAAAAAAAGAGGATAGTGTAAGCAACCTGTAGGACAACTTTAAGCAATCCAACATTTGCTTCATGGGGGGCCAGCAGGAGAAGAGATAGAGCAAGAAATTGGAAATCTATTTGAAAACATAATGAAAGAAAAATTTCTTAGTTTGGTGAAGGAAACAGACATGCAAGTCCAGGAAGCAGAGTCCCAAACAAGACTGATGCAAAGAGGCCTGCTTCGAGGCAAGTCATAATTAAAATGCCAAAGGTTAAAGGTAAAGAGATGGGGTGGGGGGGTGGGAGAATGGGTGAAGAGGTGAGAGGATTAAGAATTACAAATTGGTAGTTACAGAATTGCCATGGGGATGTACAGTATAGGAAATGGAGTAGCTAAAGAACTTACCCACATGACCCATAAACATGAACAATGGTGGGGGGAACTGCCTGAGGGAGTGGGAGGTACTGGGAGGAGGGGGGCAAAGGGGGAAAAATCAGGACAGTTCTAGTAACATAATCAATAAAATATAATTTAAAAATTATAGAACATAAAATGAGTGTTCCACATAAAGTATAGACCACCAAACTACTCGTCATATTTATTCTTTAAGTAATATCCTGGCCCTTAAGTACAGAGCACTTTGAATAATATCCAATACAGTTTCTTAGAAGCAAACTGACTAGATACACAAGATACTCAATAAACCTCAGCATTTAACACTTGGTAAACATATCAGTCTATGCTAAACTATGAAAAAGCAAATAGGGTTATTATCCTAGAACAATTTACAAAAAGTACTAAGACAACACACACAAAAAAAACTAGTATGAGCTCCTTACTCAGGCAAGATGCCTGTGTGCAGACAATAAAGACCACCTGTCAAAGATACTTACAGTATCTAATGAATGAAGGATATGGGCTATCATCAAGATCACAGGAAAGGTTGCTTTGGCTGAATCTCACTGTAAACAATTTCTGAGACACAGTGTTGTGCTTAAGAGCAGAGCTTTTGGAACCAGGTTGTCTGGTTTGAATCAGATTTAGTTGTGTAACCCAGTTCTCTAAACTGTAAATGGGATATATGTATAACGGTACTGTATCATTGGGAATGCTATGCATTAACATTTGTAAAGTACTTAGAACAGTGCTTGGAACTTACCAAATGGTAAATTAGTGTTTGACTGATAAATAGATTGTTGTACAGATTAAATGAGCTAACACCACAGCATGTTTCTATTACACCAGATTGCCACTCTCACATCTTCGAAATTTCAGCTGCAGCACAATGAGTAACATCTCACAAAAATCAAACCTATCTCACTCACCAACATCCCAACTGTACACAGTAGTCTTTCTTTCTACTCTGTCCTAAGAACTTCTACCCCGTGAGAGGTTGCCTGACAGAGTTCATGGCCCCAGGGGAACCTTGAACCCAAGAGAAAGGAGCTGGTGATGTTAATCTTCAGACAGGCAATCTGAGAGG
The DNA here is from genome assembly GCA_004024845.1 of Tonatia bakeri. Taxonomy (NCBI): domain Eukaryota; kingdom Metazoa; phylum Chordata; class Mammalia; order Chiroptera; family Phyllostomidae; genus Tonatia; species Tonatia bakeri. Next base: position 124,137 of record PVIA01004756.1, on the reverse strand, counting down.
CAATCTGCTTCACGCTCAATAGGTCCTCCTGGAATTGAGTTCCCATGGCCCACAGCAAGAACCTCAATAACACATCCTCATACTGGCTTTCTCTTTTTCTCTTTCAATTTGTACAAGCAACGTGCTTGTGGAACATTTGTTTAATACTAAGTAGTTCAATACTTATTCAATAAAATATCCAGCAAAAAGCTCAGATCACTTCTAAAGCTGTGCAGTCACCCACAGGTATAGATCAAAGCCCCTGAAGTAGAAGAAAATAATCAAGAGAAAAATGTAAAAGGGAAAGGCAAAACTTTTGTTTTAAAGAAACTAAAACATTTTTTAAAATGCTTACCCAAAGATACGTTTATTGATTTGAGAGAAAGAGAAAGGGGGGTGTGGAAACATCTATGTGAAAACATCAATCAGTTTGCCTCCTGTATCCACGTCAATCCCAGGAGTCTAACGAACCCACAACCTAGGTGTAAGCCCTGCCCAGGACTCAAACCCGCAACCTTTTTGGTGTATGTACAGGACAACACTCCAACCAACTGAACCAACCTGCCAGAGCTAGAGCATTCTTTAAAAAGCTCCCTGGCCTTGCAGCCACATCTCCCTCTTGCGACTGTTACCGGAACCAGGGTGAACTAAGATAATAAAAGGATTACTCACTGGTTTCCAAATTCTGATGCTACAAAAAGGAAGCCTGTTTTAAGTACACACATTGCAGCAGCAACAGGCACAGTATCGAAATACTTGAGCCGAATCTCAGTAACCTGGAATGAAAAGAAAAAAAATTCTAGTGTGTAGGCATGAAGCAAAGCTAGGCCATGGAAGTATTAATCAGAGTAGCAAATAAAATACTGCACTTGGTCTTTACCCTCCTCTGAACATGGTCTGCTTACCATATCTTCATCTGTCTCCAAAGTGATCTTAAAGATATCACCCTGCTCAGTTTGGGCCAAAAAGAAGAACATTGATTTCGTCTTATGGGTGGCAGAGCAGACAAAAATCATTCCTCTTTCAGGGTCATCCAGGTCATTCTAGAAAAATCAAATATACAACCAACATCTTAGAAATGAGCCCTTACACTGGAATTCAGCACCTGTCCAAGAGGGACGGCACAGGCCACCCCCAGCCCAGGTGCCTGGAGCCCCTCCATACAAGCTCTGACCTAAAGCAGCCTGCTAGCTGTGGAAATAAAAACCTAAGAATTCTTATCTGCTATGAGTATAACAAAGTCTGAGTACTAGAAAAAACAACCCTAATTCCACTCTACAGCCTAAGCAGGTCAGTAGGGCAAAAACTATCTCCAGAAAAAAATGTCACAAAAGGGCACAAACTTTAAAACCTAATCATTTCAGGCCGTGGATAAAACTCATCCACAGCCCCAACACCACCATCCACACCACCCGTTGTCAGCCCTGTGCTGTACCAACTGCCTTGATTCCTAAGAGGCATTCCCTTGGCTACGGTTTTTAGATTTTTTTGTCTCCAACATCTTGTATTTCTCTCTCTGAATAAGCTCTCCAAAGGCAAAACATGTTTTATACTTCTTTGTAGCCCCAAAGCCAAGTACGATGCCTGGCAGTTAGATGTTCAATAAGTGTCTGACCAACCAAACTAAATTACTTTCTACCCGTTACAAAGAATTTAATTTGCTAAATTTCTCCTCAGGTTTTCTAAAATTGATGGCATCTCAGACATCATGCACTACAGAAAGTAACTCCCAAAAAGTTTAACTTCAGGCTCTATAAACTAACATTAAGAAGAGACCTAATCTGAGGCTAAGAGGAGAGATGCAGGAAGCCAAACAGAACAAGAGTAACTGTGTGTTGGTAACTACTGAAGCTGGGCACACAGAAGCTAATTATATTTCATCTTTGTGTATGCTTAATCATTTCCATAGTAAACTGTTAAAATTAAAAGCAATAAAACACCATTTCCAGCCATCAAAATAGTAGCTAATTAAGGGGGAAACCACTGGGTGAAAAGATGTTGAGGAAAAGGTCATTTACACAGTTTCAAAGTTCATCACCAGATTCTCACAATGAACAGCAGAGACACCCCAATGTAACAAAAAGACTGATTTAGCATCACCAATAAATGAGACAAACCAACATCACGTACCCCTAAAATGATCTAATGGGAAATATATTATCACTACCTCCATAACAGTTCTATCAGAACAATGAACCTGGATATTGTCACGAGGAAGATCATGGGACGGAGTATAAGAAAACTTGCCCAGCCCTCTAAATTATGTCAGTTATTGCAAGACCCAAACAAACAAAAACGAGAAGAAAATATTCTCAACTAAAGGAGACTAAAAGTCGATTATAAAAGAATTTTTGGGAACAATAAGAAACTGAAATATACATAAAATAATTGTATTACCCAAACTGTTAAGTTTTATGGGCATGATATTAGTAGTTGGATTATATACAAAAATGTCCTCATTCTTAGGAGCCCAAATCTTAGATTCTCAAAGTGTCACGATGCCTACAACTTATTTTCAAATGGTTTGGCCTCAGAAAGTTTATATGCACATTCACGCGCACACACACTGTAAGAAAAGGGGAAATGCAGTAAAATATTAATAATTGGTAAACCAAAGTGAAAGGCACACACTGAAATCCACTGGCCTAGTCTTTCCAAAGTTTCTGTATGTTGGAACGGGGGAAAAGAAACAGAATGTAACAGGTGTGTCCAACTCACGGGCCACGGGCCACAGGAGGCCCAGGACGGCTATGAATGCCACCCAACACAAAATCATTAATTTACTTAAAATATTATGAGTTGTTTTTGTGATTACATATTACAATATATTTAACATGTGGCCCAGAGATGACAAAATGTTGTACACCCCTGACTGAAAGATAATTTATCCCCAACAAATATGCCTGGCTTCTACAAACCAGAACTTCCCTGAATTTCAAATTGACTGTGTCCACAGGTTCCTCTGAAATGGAAACTGTGCTAGTTTTAAATTCCCTTTCCCTAGGAATTTATTTTGCTTTTACTAACATTGTACCAGCTTTATTAAAGATAACATTTACAAAGAAACTAAAACTTGATAACAAACTAAAAGACTACACCGTGATTACAAAAACTAAGTTCATTTCACAAACACAAGTATCTCTTATGGCAAACAAAGACCTTACTCGTCTCCTGGGAATTGGACAGCGGATATCTGGTTGGTCGCCAAAGTTCTTGTAGGTGATATAGTTTTCAGAGCAGATCAGCACTCCACTTGGACCGTCTGACCCACCCGGAACTGCCGATGAAAATAAAACTTAGCAAGGATTTCACATAACCATGAATTACAATTTAGCTTTCAATTCTTTCTTTCCTTAGCACAACCTGATGAGGATACAGTATGCCTAAAGCTGAGAAACAATCCAAGTGTTGCTAGACAACAAAAGGGTGACAGTTTGGGTGATTCGACCTGTCCAGATATCTGATAATAAATCTAAATTTTTAGCTCCAAGTCTAGAACTCACTTCTCAGCTTCAAACCTATAATCCAATCACATGGATATTCTACCAGCACCTTCAAAATGCAATGTGCACACAACCTCAAGTTCTTTCCCAAACCTATCTACCTCCCGGACTCCACACTTTAGAAAATGCCACCAATAAAAAGACCAAGCCAACTCTCTCCCCTCACAAAGCCCTATTTATTCTACCTCCTTAGCAGCACACGCGCTATCAATCTCTTGATTTAGTGAAACAGCCTTCCTGACCAGTCGTGACATCCCTCGCTCCGTTAGCTAAAATTTAAGCAAGTATAGGCATACTTCATTTTATTGCACTTTGCAGATACTGTGTTTTCATCAACATAAAGCAAGACCCTCCACCACAAAAAGATTACAACTTGTTGAAGGCTCAGATGATGGTCATTTTGTAATAATAAAGTTTTTTTTTTAAGCAATAAAGTATTTTTTAATTAAGTTATGTACACTGCTTAGCCATGCCACTGCACACTTAGTATACTAAAACATAGTATAAACAAGACTTTGGTATGCACTGAAAAATATATTTATATGAACCACTTTACTGCATATTTGCTTTATTGTGGTGGTCTGGGCCTGACCCTGCACTATCTCTCAGGTATGCCTATAACCTTCAGGTTATTATTCCTCTGCCTAGAATCCTTCAGTAGCTACCACTCCACCACTACCTCTATCCCAGACTTTAGTATAATAATCCAGTCACAATGAGCTTTCAATTCTTTGAATTATGTTCTTTCTTTCATTCGGGCCTTTCCTATGCTATTTCCTTTGTCCATTACAGAAAATCCTCCTTCACCCCCACTATACCTCGCTAATTACTCACTAGTCCTCAGATCTCAGCTTACAGAACCCTTCTCCAAAGTTTCTCCAACAAATTCCTTTCTTTTCCGTGGGTTAGAGACCCCTTCTCTGCACTGTCACAGCACTTGGCAAATGACAATTTTTTTCTTATTTATACATATTCACCACTAACTTCGATCTTGCATAAAGGGAGCACTGCATCTAATTTTTCACAACTGTAGTCCCAGGATCCAGTAGACTGACATTGCACATATTGACTGTAGAGACTCAAGAAACATTTATTGAAAGAATAAAGCCTTCCTCATAAATGAAAGGTATGATAGTATGTCCAAGGTTCTTCTGCATAATGTAATACCTTCCTAAGATTTAATGCTCAAAGACAAATGCTGTCATATTATTCTCCAAAATCCTCTATCAACTGACATAGTTCATGTTAGACATTAATCCAAGTACAAATGGCTCAGAACAGAAAGGACTGAATTACTGTCTTCCCTAAGGCTGCCAAAATTTAGATGACCACAAATACAGCTGTCCTCCTTTAGTGTTTTAATTTAATAAATTAAACTGATGCTGATTTTCTAATGGTAAACATTTTTGAGCTCCTACAAAAATCTTACTTAGCTATGATGCATTTAAAACGCTGTTGTGCCCTGACCAGTATGGCTCCGTTGGTTGAGCATCATCCTACAAAGCAAAAAGTCGCTGGTTCAATCCCCAGTCAGGGCACATGCCTGGGTTGCAGGTTGAGTCCCCAGTTGGTATGCATATTAGCAGCAATTGACCGATGTGTCCTTTCACATCCATGTCTCTCTCCTTAACTTTCTCCCCCACTTCCCCTCTCTCAAAAAATAAGTATTTTTAAAAAAAATTTTTTAAAAAAACACTGTTCAATTTGATTTGCTAACCTACAGATTTTTATATCCATAATCACACGTATACTTTTGTAAACAGGTAAACTTTTATTACTTTCCTTCCCCAGTTTTGACAATGAAGTTATAATAGGTTCATAAAGTGGTACATTAGTTTTAATTCTTTTTCTAGTCTCTGGAGACATTTAAGGTCCCTGAAAATGCTGGACCTTAAGTCTTTTGGAGGAAAGAGATTTTTGACTACTATTCCAATTTCTTTAGGCCTACATAGGCTCTTAATTTCTTCTTGGATCAAATTAAGTTTTCAAAAGCATTTCTAATTCATCTAAGTTTTAAAATTTATTTATAGTTTATCTTCCTGAGTTTGTCTTTTCAAAAACCTAGGTTTTTATTTTCTCAAAGAAAATTAAAGACTAACTACAGTCAAAATATCAGTGACCAACAGCAACCAATATTCCAAGTTGAGCCCTGGCTGATGTGGCCCAGTGCATTGAGTGCCGGCCTATGCACTGAAATTCCTTGGTTTGATTCCCAGTCAGGGCACATGCCTGGGTTGCGGGCCAGGTTCCCAGCTGCGAGCATGCAAGAGGCAACTGATCAATGCGTCTCATGCTCATTTCTGTTTCTCTCCCTCCTCCCTCCCTACTCCTCTCTCTAAAAATAAATAAATAAAATCTTAAAAAACAATCCTAGCCAAGTACTCTCCTCATTCTTTCTTCTCTGCCCCCATTAGAGGGTGAGTTAACCATCACATGAACTAACCTCAACAAAATACAGGGAAGGTACTCAGGTTTACTATATATAAATTAGCTTCCAGGCCCTATTAAGTAAACCCTCCAAAGTTCGGGCATAAAATGGACCAGGCAAAATGGTACAGAGGAAGTCTGAGAGAAAAGTACCTGTAATAAGGAAATTGCCATGTTCCTCCAAAGGTTCACTGTATTTTCGAACCACATGATTTAAACCAAGGTCTAATTCATAGAAAGTAAGCGTCTGCTGGGTATTAGCTGCTGCTTCCCCTGTTGGGTCATTGTCTGCTTCCTGCAGAGGAGTACAATGGCACAAAGACTAATCAGTACCATGAAATCAAACTTTTAGAGCTGGAAAGGACATCAGGATTCTTCCACTTTACAAATGAAGAAGCAGAGGTCCACAGATGCCAAATGGTTTGCCCAAGTTCACACTACTAGGTGATGTTAAAGCTAGAATGAGAACCCAGGTCTCCTAATTCTGGAATCAAGGTTCTCTTATCTTTTCCTTCCACTCAAGGAAAAGAATGGTATGTTCCACCTTTTATTATCTCCCTGTGAAAACAAATATCTTAAATACTGTTACCTCCTTTTCCAGGCAGCTTTTCTCAGCAAATACCGTTTCCACAGGGAGATTGTTCAAATTAGATAAAAGTGCTATTAGATAGTCAGGTAAGCTCTGAAACATTCCAAATTTTAGTAACACACTTGGAATATGGAAAAGATTTGTTAGCAGCATATATGTGAGATTCAAACAATGAAGAAAATAACCTTAGGAAAGCTCTGAGGTGGACTGGAAAAACAAAAAGGCAAGAAAGAAACAGACCCTCCACACACACTCCCCATTACCTCATAATCCATCTCTAGACAAGCAAACATTGGATTTTCAAATCCCACATCTACGCCGACCACATGGTACACTAAAGTGTTTGCTTTGTGGGCCTCCAGGGGAGATGAGATGGTAAGCCGGGCAGCAGCATCTCTGTTCAAGATATACACCAATTTCTGCTTCTCGATAGCGCCTGAGTTGAAGGAGACAAAACACACAAGAGTTCCAGACAATGAATAGAGGGGCTTAAAGAGCAGCTAGATTCTCATCACAATTATTTCTGAAAACCCTTGAGAGCCAGCCCAAACTCTACAAGTACACTTAGTTTTGCTTACTATCATTAAAATAGGCAACAGCACCATTTTACCCACTTTCTTTCCAGGAAAGATCACACTATCCCAAAAACTTCAAATTTTTTTAGTGTACCCTAGATTTAGTGATACCGGGAAACTAAACAATAACTCATAAAATTGCCAGCTTTCTTCTTTCAATTAGATCTAGTGATTTCGCGACTGGTCAAAGAGGGCTGCCCTCTAGAGGCCTGATCAGATACACAAAATTTTCTTCAAGAGCTTTGTCAGAGAAGAGACATGAATGTGAATCATCACTTCAGGCTGATGAAGGCAACCATATTCATTGTCTAAAAACATAAATTCATCCCATTGTAGTCTTTTTGCTTAAAGATAAAGAAACAGAAAAAAAAATCTACTTCCAACTAGACAAGAAGTAGATAAGGTATGTTAAGACTTTCCATTGTTTTAAAAGGAAAAAACTTGAAGCCATGGAGTTAATCCATCTATGTTCCAAACTTTACCCAGTTATGACTTATTAGCATACTTCCCAGATCACAGCATTATTATCCTAAATTGAGCATCTACAATAGTCAGAGAAGTACTCAAGAGAACAAGTCACTCACTAATCATAACAGCTCGCCCTTTGGGATCCACAGCTAAGAACTGGCCAGGAACAATACGGCGGCATCCACTCTTGCCAAAGGTTTCTTGGTGAATTTTCTCAAACATATTCTTAGATGGCTGGTATTCCAGGATCACAATTCGACCCGAATCACTGCCAACCACAATGTAGTCTTTGGTGCCACCTGTCAGCCTAAAGGCCATGAGAGACCGAATAACACCAAACACTTCCACAGTTAGCAGAGTGTGTACTTTGCCAGTATTGGGATCTGGGCGAAGGAGCTCCAAGATCTTCCCACGAGAAACAACAATTTCCTGTTGCTTGGTTCCTAGATTACCAAAAAACAAAGATCATGAGAAATCAGAACTAATCCAAAAAGTAACCTAGGTGATTCATGCAAATAAAAGACAGAGGTAATTAAATGGGTTGGGGGCTCAGTATTTTAATTTAATTTATTCTATTTGAAAAGGTACTGAACTAAAATGATCTAACAAAAATGGTATCAAATAAAAATTTTTTAAAAATTGGTTATATGCCCTGGCTGGTGTGACTCAGTGGACTGAGTGCTGGCTTATGAACCATGCACGGGGTCACTGGTTTGATTCCCAGTCAGGGCACATGCCTGGGTTGAGAGGGTTCCCGGTTGGGGGCTTGAGAGAGGCGACCACGCATTGATGTTTCTCTCCCTCTCTCCCCTCCTTCCCCTCTCCCTCTAAAAATGAATAAATAGATCTTTTTTAAAAACTGGTTATACAAGTTACTTTCTTAAAAACTTTTTATTTTGCCAACATTTGCCATCAATCTATATAATTGAACACTGTCCATAAATGGTATTAATGTATGCTTAATGTCATAAGATTAAAAATTTCCAAGGGTTCTTTCTAATCTACCTTCAAGGCTATTGTTGTAAGAAATCATATTAACATTTTGTACAGTTTGATGTAGTGTCTCAAAGAACTTTTAAAGCTATCTAAAATACACTGTTTATTTCTAAACTGATACCAAAAAAAGTTTACTTGCTTTCAACTGTGAACTTGCTTTCAGAAGTTCAACTGCAACATATAACTCCAAATGCATAATAATCAACTTGTCCCCACCTACATAATTCCACTTATCTGTAATTGGATAAGTTGGCATCAACTTTAAAATAAATGTTTAAAACAACTAAGTTCCTCCTTGCCCAAAATCCCACTCTGGTCTCAACTAGCCTGCCGTCAATATTACTATCACCTTCTCTGCCACTAGGCTGGAAACTCATACCCTTCACTCCACCCCCTCGCCAGATCTTCACTGTCTCAATGGCTTCCTACCCCGCCTCATATCCCACTCCACCCATCCCAGCCCAGTCTCATTTGCTCAATGCCGCTACTTACCAGGCCACCTTACTTTCCAAAGTCATTTGGGTATTAGATAAAACCATCTACTCCAAAGTGCTTTGGAAATTTTATAAAACATTATAGAAATTAGTGTTCTCTAATGATTAAAATTTTTACTGTAAGTTTCTAATTTTTTATTTTGAAAAATGTGAAGCATAAAACTAGTAATATTAAACATGCTACATTCAGCCCTGACCCATGTACTTCTATTGGTTGGGCAATGTCCTGCAAAGTGAAGGGTCGCTGGTTCAATTCCTGGTCAAGACACATGCCTAGGCTGCCAGTTCAGTCCCTGGTCAGGGTGCATAAAAGGAGCAACCACTAGATTTTTCTCTCCCATTTTTCCTCCCTGCCCCTCTCTCTAAAAATAAATATTTTTTTCAAAAAAGTTATATTCAGAAAGACAGTAACTGGACAACTTACCAGAGAAGTTGCCATGAATGGCGAAGCTGATACCTGTGGCTCGCTGCAAGGTCAAATTGTACAGGAACATTGTGGCAACACTGAACCACCCACCACTCCACAATAGAAGCGCTGATTATACCAAATCAAAGCAAGCTAAGAACACATAAAAGAAAAATATCAGCTGGGAAATTGTCTGAACAGACATTTCTGCACAGGAATTTCTAGCAGAAACAGAGTAAGTAAGGCCTTTGAGGTACAACATGTTTACAGTACCTTCTACATGCCAGGCACTACATACGTTTTGGCTCTAATCTCATGCAAAACCTATAGTTAATATTAAAACTCATTTTTTAAAAACTCTTATAGATGAGGAAATTAATGCTAAGAAATTAAATCCCGTGTCTAAGGTCACAGTAGCAGGTGGTACAAATGCTGGGAGCTAGGATCTGGACCATTAATACAACACTCTATCTGCTTTGTCACTTAACCTAAGTAGGTCTATTTGTACTTGTATTGAATACACTATGTGTTCACAAGGTTCAGAATTCAAAAGCACAGCAAAAAGCTCTACCTATCTGGTACTTCCAGACAGTTTCTGTATGGATAAGCAAAAATGTACAATACTGTAGTTTATCTCCTTTTTAAAAATAAAGGCTGGATCCTGTGTATTGTACACTCACGTTATACTGCAATTTATTTTTTATATTATCTAGCTTGGAGATAGCAATAAAGGGCTTTCTCATTTTTATTTTACACCCACAGAGCATTCCACTGAATGGATATATCAGAATTCATTTCACCAACACTCTACTGATGAACATTTAGGTTGTTCTCAACCTCATCATTATGAACACTGCTGCAAAGAAAATCACTCATATACAGGTCACGTATACATGCATGAGTATAGCTCCATAATTCATAAAAGTGTAATTATGAACTGAGGGATTCATACAACTGAAATTCTAATACTGCCAACTCACCTTCCAAAGAAACTCATCAACCTACGCCCCCAACAATGTAAGAGTCCCTATTTCACCACAACCAGACCTCTGCTCATCTAACAGATAAAAACCGATAACTTGGTGTACTTCTCATTTGCATCTCTTGTATAGCTCTGTATCTGAGTGCTAAGAATTTAAAATTTATACCTACTCATCATTAAAAACAAAAACAGAACTGAATTCCTGCCACGTCAGAAGGCCCCCCAAAGGAGCAGACACAGAAAACAGTTCTTTTCATCATACAGGACCTCAAGACCACAAACTTTCCTCTACCATAAAAGAATTACCCCAAACTACACCTATACACAGTTACTGCTGGAAAACAAACTGAGTTATTTCACCTCAATTACTTAGAGATGAAAAAGGGAACTTGAACAATCCAAGCAATCACTGTGTGATTAACATACAAATTTGGTTTTAAGTGAAGAAAACTAAATGTTCTATGCATAATAATCATTTCTGGGCAGGATGACGGAGAAAAAGATCAATCCTCCAGGGTGGAGATGGACATGAACTTTCCTACTTGAAACTAAGGACATGTTTAATGTTCACAGATGACAGGGAAAGAGGAGAAGGTCTGGGGTGAAACAAGGGAGAGAGGGAAACGACCTACAAGAAAGAGAAAACGCATGTAGAGACAGAGTTTAGACACGGGGCTAGGCCCAAGGAAAGCTGTGCTCAGCTCCAGTTAGGGGGGCAAAAACAGAGTGTATGTTGTAACTGCTCTCAAGTGAAGAGCAGCAAACAATTCTTAAACACACTGAAACATCTGTACCCTGGCATCTTGCTCTGGTTTAAAATTTCAAACATAATTTTAAAGTTGCAGGTATCAACAACACAATTTATAATGAAATCCCTATTCTGTTGTTAACCTGATTCATGTTGTAAGATTAAGTACTGGGCTGGCCAAAGAGTCCATATGGTTTTTTTCCCATAAAATAAAAGACACATTTTTCATTTTCATCAATAACTTTATGGATTTGGATGTCTGGAGTAGTGTTGGCTGTCTCCTGCTCTTGGCTTCTAGTTGGTAGAGGCCAGGGGTGCTGCTAAACATCTTCCAATACATTAGACAGCCCCAAAGCAAAGAATTATTTGGCCAAAATATCAACAGTACAAGAAACTTGCAAACCACTTTTGACATGTTTGATCAGTCACAGCACCTTCTCCACACACTGTACAAATCTGTTTTTGCATTTCAGTTGCATTTCCACCTTTCTTGACACAATAAAGCATAATACTCCAAAAATGTTCCATATTTTCATCAATATTAAAATGCCTGCACAAAAATTCACTCATTATGTTTTTTTAATGCATACTGATTCGACAGCTGTCCTAATGCCATCTAACAAAATTGTTTCAAAAGAATTTAAAGACAACTAAGCACTACTAGAGCCATCTTACAGAAAAAAAAACGCCGTTCCTTTTGGCCAACCCAATATATTAAAAGTAAAGAAATGGGGGGGGGGGGTTTGCTTTAAAAAGGCAGAGGAGACCACTGGCCACTTCTGAACGCCAGAAAAGCTCCCTCCAGGCTTGCACTATAGCTTAAGAACTCAGCCTACTTTTAAGTTCTTTTACTGATGCCATCCATTCCCATCCTTGGAATTCATTTTCCCCAAACCTAGTTGGATCCAAATTCTCCAGCTATTCTTTTATCTTGCGGAATGGAGGAAGATGCATTTCGGATCAGTCTAAGACTACAAGAATTATACACCAGGAACCATCAACTGCCAAAACCTGGTAAATTTTGTGACTTCCTCCACTTCTCTCCCCTATGATTACTAGAAAAATAGCCTGGAATTGTTCACGCCCGCCATTCCTCCTCCTGTGCCAAGTGAAGATCATCGCATTTAAACTCTGCCTAGTCTTCAAGGTAGTACTGCCCATTCTGCAAATGATAAAACTGAGGATAAGAGGAGGAATCGACCAACTACCAAAACGTAAATTCAAAACAGGATCTTAGCTTCAAAGACTCTCCGTTATTTACGCTTTTAATACGCTGCGGGCTTTTTTTTTTTTTTTCACCTTCGCCTCCGTGTGTTGTTCACTATCTCCAGGAGACTTCCCCCAAGTCCGTAGTGGCGCCAGGGCCTAAAAACTAGGCAATCCCTAAAGGCTTATTTTAAGCCAGGTCTCCTTCCCACCTTGTAGGCAGAAACAGGGAATAATTCCTGGAACCCGCTTTCACGCCCCAAACGTTCTCGTCGACCTCCTCGTTTCTTGGCCAGACCTCTCAGGCCTTACTTGCTTCAGAGACCCCGCCAGTAAAAACCCAGTGCGCAGTCCTATATGGCCGTTCTGCGCCACTACGGGCCCGGGGAAGTCGGGAGGTGCGCTTGTTTACCCTGCAGCCAGGAGGATGGTGTAGATATCCAACGGATGCACAGATCCTCCAAGGTCTACACCACTGCCAACACCGAACCGCCGGCATCAGCCATCAGATCGCAAAGTGGGGACTTTCCGGTTGGCGCGCGGCGGAAAAGGCCCCAACCGGCGCCCAAAGAATGTATATAAAATTTTTTAATGCATCGGTCTTACAGTCACCCCGACTTTGAAACTATTTAAACATACCTAGTGACCGTCACTTTTTCTACAAGAATAGAAAATGAGTAGACTTTTTAAAGTAGATATTTAAAAATTGAGTTCATCGGGCACTTCCGTGGACAGCCCCATAGACCCGTACGCCTACGAGGAGGGGGCCTCGCAGGGCCGGAAACACAGAATGGGAACCGACATGGCGGATGTCAATTCCCCTCAAAAGCTGTCAGGGGTACCTCCACCGCCTGAGGGAACAGGAGGAGGCCGCTGCTCCGAAATCTCCACCGAGCTCATTCGCTCCCTGACGGAGCTGCAGGAGCTGGAGGCTGTGTACGAACGGCTCTGCGGCGAGGAGGTGGGAGGGCTGAGCCTTTTTTCAGAAGCATCGGGCAGTGGGCGTAGGAGCCGCCAGCAGGGAAATCCGGGCTGTGGGAAGCTCTCTCCCAACCTAGAGAAACAAAAAGCACCTACTGGAGAAGCAAGAGTGTAGTTGAGTGTGGTTCTTGGGACCTGCCGTCTCCCTTCACTCTGTATGATTCTTCCAAGCTTGTTTTCCCTGTTACCTGGTTGATGCGCCCCCCGACCCTGTTGATTTCTCTGGCTTCTAATGACTTGGTGCCTCCCACTCTCATCGGGAGTAAAGGTAGATTGAGAATATAAACCAATTCTCCTGGCTCTTAAATTAAGAATAAAGGCTCTCTTGCTTTGGCTTAGCAGTTTAAAAACTGTGAAATGCTTTCACCCCGTTATCTCATTTAACCAGTAGTCATTGCAAATAAAGGTGAAGCGGTTTAAAACTTCCTTTTGTAAGGAATTCCTCGGGGATATAATTTTAGCGTTTCGGTTAAATGCAGAGTTTTGTAGAAGCTTGAGGTTTTCAGACTCAGGCACAATTGCCTAATCTTAGACAAGTCACTCCATCTCTTGTACCCCTGCCATTGTGTCAGATGAGGGGTGTGGACTTTGTTTTCCCCAGGATTCCTTTGAGCACCTAACGTTTTATCTCCTTTCTGCCGCCTTCACTTTTCTATGGCAACCCGATTGTGCTAATACATTTTTTAATGTCAGTGGGGTTTCCTGCCAGTCAAAAGAAAGCGATCCAATCCCTGATCTAGAAATTTAGTGGCTGTTCCCTAAAACCAAACATTTAAATAAGGTTGAGCACAAAAGGCAGTTTCAGCCTGGGGAAGAGGGGATCATTGACATCTTTGAATATTTTCAATTATTAACTTGCACCAGCTCTAGCAGATTCTGATGTGTTTTTCAGCAAGATGTGCTTTGTAAAATTTAGTACTCTTACTGAACATTCCTAAACTTGCATTTATTGAGTCTGTCGACACTTGGGGGAGGGATTAAGTCAATCTTACAGACAGGTCAATATTAGTTCTGTATTTGATAACTGTCAAGACTTCATTTGGATCCTACTGGACTATTTTAATAGAAATTTATAGCTAGTATTAATGGCTGTTATTGAACCATCAGTCACATACTGTGTTAAGCACTTCATTATCTTGTTTGGCTCACACAACAGTCCTATGGGGTATCTGTTACTATCCCTACTTTACAGGTGAAAAACTTAAGCATAAAAAGGTTACATTAATTGAGGTCATGCAGTGAATGGCTTGGCTGAGAGAGAATTAATACTATGGAGAGACTTTCTGTTACTGCCACTTTGGAGGTTTCCTTTGTTTAGCCATTATGTTTTAAAGGCATTCCTGTGTTAGGCACTATGCCAATGATATTGAATAAAGGTTTGTTTTCTTTGTGGTGTTCTGCTAGATGAAATAAGATACACATAATCATCATGCAGTGTGATAAGTGTGGAAACTAAGTATTGTTTGTGGATGTTCTGAGGGGGCTTGGTGGAAGGAAGGACGACATTTGAAATGGCATCACCCTTCAGCTAAGTGGTTGGGTTAGATAACTCTTAGAGTTCCTCTGAGCATTCTGATGACAGGATGTTTCTTTGTGTTTCAGAAAGTGGTGGAAAGAGAGCTGGATGCACTTTTGGAACAGCAAAGCACCGTTGAAAGTAAAATGGTCACTCTCCATCGAATGGGGTGAGTCTGTTCATCTCAGCAAGAGCTATTGGAAGTTGCAACGCTATCCACTGGATAAGTTATTTTCCCTAACTTTCTGTTACAAAATGCCAGTTGAGTGTGAAACGTAGCTCAAGGTAAAGTGGACACCTAAGGGTATATAGTTAAGTAGTTTTCAAAGTGACCTTGACCAGCAGTATCAACATTACCCGCACTACCTGAAAACTTGTTAGAAATGCAAATTATAGGGCCCCACCCCAAACCTACTGCAGCAGAAACTTTGGGGATGGTTCTCAGGAATCTGTATTTTTAACAAGCACACCAGGAGGTTCTGGTACATGGCTCAAGTTCGAGAACCACTGTTTTTACAAATTTTGTGTATGTGCCAGTCATAAAAATTGTTCTGTGTTCTCATCATCCTCTCAAATTGTTAGTTAGTGCATTTTGGGCTCACTTAACAATTGAGAGGGAAAAAAATGATTTGGAGAATCTGTTCTCTAATTCTTTGGCAGTACCTATTTAGCAATGTCGTTAGTACTTATAGAAATTAATTTTTTATTAAGCATAGGCCTGAGTTTACAGTAAAACACTCTTAGGGAAGAAAAGCTGTTAATAGAGTGATTTAAGCTAAGAATTTGGGGAGGTACAAAAGAAGTAGAAGACATAGTCTCCATCTGCAAAAACACTTCCATCTCTTACTCCTACTCTCTGCCGCTATGGACATACGTGTGCTGACAATGTGTATCTCTAGTCCCAACCTGCAGTTGATTGAAGGTGATGCAAAGCAGCTAGCCGGAATGATCACCTTTACCTGCAGCCTAGCTGAGAATGTGTCCAGCAAAGTTCGTCAGCTTGACCTTGCCAAGGTAATCCCATTATGGTGTTGATGTTTGAGTTAAGAGGATGGTTGAAAAGCCACCACATTAGAAAATAGAGCAGCAACATCCAGTAGAAATCTAATAAGACACCGAAACCAAACAAAGATATTGT
The DNA here is from genome assembly GCA_004024845.1 of Tonatia bakeri. Classification (NCBI taxonomy): domain Eukaryota; kingdom Metazoa; phylum Chordata; class Mammalia; order Chiroptera; family Phyllostomidae; genus Tonatia; species Tonatia bakeri. Next base: position 108,129 of record PVIA01004756.1, on the reverse strand, counting down.
AAGAAAACTCTAGACCAATTGCTGTTATGAATATAGATATAGAAATTTTCAACAACAGTAACAAACCGAATTCAGCAACACATAAGAAGGACTATGCTATGAGCAAGTGGGATTTATCCCAGGAATGCAGAGTTGGTTTCACGCATGAAAATTAATCTAATATACCATGTCACTAGAATAAAGGACAAAAACCATGTGATCATCTCAGACTCAAAAAAAGTAATTTACAAAATTTAATACCCTTTATGAAAAAACACTCAACAAACTTGGAATAGAAAAGAACTTCCTCAACCTGATAAAGGCATCTGTGAAAAACTCATAGAAAGCATCATACTTACTGGTAAGAGACTGGTTGATTTCCCACTGAGATTAGGAACGAAACAAGGATGTCAGTTCTTGCTGCTTCTCTTCACCATCTTACCAGAAGTTCTAGCTAGGACAATTAGACAAGAAAATGAAATAAAAATCATTCAGATTGGAAGATACTTAATACCAACAACAAATGTACTTTTAAATTTTCTAGTAGCCATTTTTAAAAAAGCTAAACAGAAATACATGAAAGCAATTTTTAAATATGCTCTATTTAACTCATTGTCTATGAAATCATTTAAATACTATAGTTACTAGAAAATGGCATTAATGAGATATTTTATCTTCGTTTTTATACTAAATCTTTTAAATCCCGTGTATATTTTATGCATACACACCTTAATTTGGACTAGCCACATTTCAAGTTCTCAGTAGCCACATGTGGCTAGTTGCTACCATACTGAACAAAATAGCACAAAGTCTGGACTCTTGAAGAAGTCACTCTCTGCCTTGGTGTGCCGTGTGAAATAGCATAACTTTTCCTGATCTGTTTGTTCAGATTCTACAAAAATAACCACAAAACTAAGCAACGCAGCCACCAACTCACATATTAAAGGTTACTTTTAAACATTCTTGCTCATTATAAAAGAAAAACACTTTCCACACATTTCATTGGTCTTATAACTTGGTTTACAATGTCACATTTTCAAAATGTTAAATACAGGAGCTCTCCCTCTAGGGAGCATGCCCGTGCCTTTCCCATCCCTCTCTTTCCTGTTCCAGGTGCATTACCTTTACCTTTCTCTCTGCTAAGTTTCTTTTGCCTCTGTAAGTTATTTGCTGAGCCCAATTCTTCTACCTCTGTGACTTCCAAATAAGCTTTTGTTACAGTTTGAGTCTTGGCTCTAAATTCTTTCTGAATCAGAACTCAAAAAGAAAAAAGAAAGGAAAATGTTTATAAATAAAATTTCAAATACATTCTGATTCTATTATAAATTTAACAATATAGCCATGGCTGGTATGGCTCAGTGGATTGAGCACCAGCCTGTGAACCAAAGGGTTGCCAGTTCAATTCCCAGTCAGGGCACATGCCTGGGTTGCAGGCCAGGTCCCCAGTGAGGGGCATGTGAGAGGCAACCACACACTGATGCTTCTCTCCCTCTTTTTCTCCCTCCTTTCCCCTGTCTAAAAATAAATAAATAAAATCTTTAAAAGTAAAAAGTAAATAAAATAAGTTTAACAATATAAGCCAAATATAAATATAGATAATCCCTGTTTTTCCATTAGTTGAATGGTCTGGTCACATAAATTAAATTGCATGATACTTGTCAGGAGTTTTGGTCATTAGCAACAACAGTTTTGTGAGTGGTAGTGTTTTTTAGTTCACCGGTGAGGGCTGCAAAGGACATATGTATGGTTAACCTTAATTTCCCTACCTTCTGAAGAAATGTTTTTGAAAGATAAAACGTTGTTTCAGAGCACCAAGTCTTTTTGCAGAACCGCCTCTATCAAGCTATTCAGAGAGCGGATGATATCCTGGACCTGAAGTTCTGCATGGATGGCGTTCAGACTGCTCTGAGGAATGAAGATTATGAGCAGGCTGCAGCCCACATTCATCGCTACTTGTGCCTGGACAAGTCAGTCATCGAGCTCAGCCGACAGGGCAAAGAAGGTGAACATCACAGACCGTTGATTTCTAGTTAAGTTACCAGCATCTCTAGTCTGAAGTAGACACACTCAACCAGGAGAAGGGCATTTGTGGGGGATTTTTTTGTTTGTTTTTTAATAAAAATTTTATTTATTTGTTTTTAGAGAGAGGGGAAGAAAGGGAGAAAGAGGGAGAAAGAAACATCAATCTATTTCTTCTCATGTATACCCTGACCAAAGACCAAAGCCATAACCCAGGCATGTACCCTGACCGGGAATCGAACCGGTGACCTTTCACTTTGCTGGACAATGCCCAACCAACTGAGGCACACTGGTCACAGCGAGAAGGTCATTTGTTGTCAGGAAATGTCTTTATCTGGCATTAGACCCTGTATGGACCTAGACCATCCCAGGGCAGTGTTCTTCCTATTATATGGAAAAGGAGACAGTCCAGAAATACTGTTCTCTGGCCAGTGGGTTCTTTCCACTTACCCATATTGTCTACTTAAATTAAATTCTTAACCCTGTAATCTGGGCCTTCTATAATCTCAGCTCACCTTTTTTAGCCTTATTTCAAGCCTTATTTCATGCTATTCACTCATACATCCATTCATTGTGCAAATATTTATTGAGCTCCAAATGCTAGGGCATATATAGTGGACTCTTGAACAATATAGGGGCACCAACCTCCCACATAGTTGAAAATCCTTGCATAACTATAGTACTACTTACAATACTGTGCAAATACTCATTTTATCTTTCTCTTTATATTCCTTTGCTTATTTTATTCCCTTTCCTGTTCAGGTATTAAAATCCTGCCCATCATTTTTTTGTATTTTTTAATATATTTATTGATTATGCTAATATAGTTGTCCTATTACCCCCCTTCATTCCCCTCCACTCTGCACACCCTCTCCCACCCACATTCCCCCCCTTTAGTTCACGTCTATGTGCCATAAGTTCTTTAGCTTCTATATTTCCCATACTATTCTTGCCCTCCCCCTGTCTATTTTCTACCTACCATCTATGCTACTTATTCTCCATACCTTTTCCCCTTCTCTCCTCCTCCCACTTCCCTGTTGCTAACCCTCATTTTTTTGTAACCTTTAAAAAATATTTTATTTATTTTTAGAGAGAGGGGAAGGAAGGGAGAAAGAAAGGGAGAGAAACATCAGTGTGCAAGAGAAACATTGATCAGTTGCCTCTCACACGCCCCCAAATGGGGACCTGACCTGCAACCCAGGCATGTGCCCTAACTGGGAATCAAACCAGGGAACTTTCAGTTCATAGGTCGGCACTCAGTCCACTGAGCCACACCAGCCGGGGTTCAAAATCCCGCCCATCTTTGAAAGATGGGATGTTACCTTCTTTAGGAAGGCTTTTCAGAAATGTGACTTATGGGCACCTTTATTATGATATCTATCGTATACTGAATTTTATTATAGTTATCTGTGTACAAAGCTTATCTCTTTTGCTCAGTTATAACTTCTGTGATGATAGGATTATGGCTGGTTTAGCTTCTTTTTTTTTTAAATTTTATTTATTTATTTTTAAAGAGGAAAGGGAGGGAGAAAGAGAGAGAGAGAGAAACATCAATGTGCAGTTGCTGGGGGCCGTGGCCTGCAACCCAGGCATGTGCCCTGACTGGGATGATTTAGCTTTTAATCATCCATATTGCTAGTATGGTATCTTACACAGAGTAAATGCTTAATACTTTTTTTTAATGAAAAGTGACATTAATTTTCACTTTTTCCCCATTGCACAGGGAGCATGATTGATGCCAACCTGAAATTGCTGCAAGAAGCTGAACAGCGTCTCAAAGCCATTGTAACAGAGAAGTTTGCCGTTGCCACTAAGGAAGGGGATCTGCCCCAGGTGGAGCGCTTCTTCAAGATCTTTCCACTGCTGGGTTTGCATGAGGATGGATTAAGCAAGTTTTCAGAATACCTTTGCAAGCAGGTATGGCCCCTGATTGCTTGGCAGGACAATGGTGTGGTTCTCTGCCTCCAGATTGGAGCACCGAGTAGATCCAGTGTCTGTGGATATATTCTCACCTCTGGATTTGACTCCCCTTCTCTGCTCTTGCCATGGCTTGGCAGGACTGGATGCATGCATTCATTCAACATTGGTCTGTTGCCAGTCTGCTGTGCACTGGGCATGGCCTAGACATTTGTCGGTGCACATTTATTTCCAACAGACCGGGTGAATGTAAAAGAAATTAAAATGCAAATTCTCTGACAAGTTGACTTAACCTTTTCAAGTGTCAGCCAGGAACTGCCTTCTTTTAAAAGCATTCTGAGTTGTTGGTTAATGGTTTTAAGACGTAACCAGGACTGAGTCTCAAAATAAGCCACAGTGACATGAAGCAAGTTAGGTCACTTGAGGTTAAATTCTGAAAAAGAAGCAGGCTCCAGTTAAAGTCTCAGCCCTCTTCCCCACCCTAGATAGAGAGAAGCAAATCCTAGCAGGCATGTGAGCAGAAGATTGTCGTTTTTTTAAACTGCATGTCGGAGTGCATCCTGCCCTTTCCCCCGAAATTCTCTAACGGAACCCTAATCTGCCATTAAGAAAAGTAAAACCGTTCCATATGTGCTGACAGATTTCACTCTCTAATGTATGTGGTTTGTTAAGTCAACAGTACGCTACCGTTCCTGTTTAAATGAGGGGCATGGCCATAAAGATGTATACTTGCATGGGCGTGGGGTGTTTCTGGAAGGGCTAACAGTAACCACCTGCAAAACGGAGTTAGGAGACCAAGAGGCACGGGTGAGAGGAAGAACCACTTCTCACCAAACACTCCTCTGTTCCTTTCGAACATTTAAGTCTTTGTGTTTACCTGTTCTAAAAAATAGTCAATTAAAAATAAAATACAGCTGCTCTATGGTGCTTTTTAAAATCATTACTTTTTCATCTGGGACCCTGAAATGGCTTCTACTTTTAGTCCTTTACAAGCCCCATCAGCAGTGCCCAGATTCCTTGTGCTGCTTAATGAAACACCATTAATGATAACTCTGGATTGCGCCTTAACACGATTATTGAAATGGGGGGCTCTCTCCCTTGGCTAGTGGCAGCACATATTTCCAGAGAGAAGGAAAGCACTGTTTATGCCCCTGAGTGGAAGAGCTGCTGCCACTGCGGTGAGTTGCTTGTCTTGCCTGAGGCTTAGACAACCCAGAGCTCTCAAGCGCAGTTCCTTTGTGCTGCTGAGGCTGTCAGGCATCAGGGAACTCTGGGAAAGGAAAGGCAATGGGAAGTCTTTTTGAAAAACTGAGGCTAGCCTTTGGTCTGAGAAATATATGTGGTTTTTTGTTTTTTCTTCAGGTGGCCAGTAAGGCTGAGGAGAATCTGCTGCTGGTACTAGGGACGGACATGAGTGACCGAAGAGCCGCGATCATCTTTGCAGACACGCTCACTCTCTTGTTTGAAGGCACGCTGCTCCCCCTCCTCAGAGACTTCAGACATTATCCTTGCTGATAACTGCTTCCTGGCCTCTCTTTTCTCCCCACCGGCCTGATGCTTTTAATTTAATCCTGTGCTTTGCTGTGTACTGGTTTATTGAAGAATTAACTTCCCAGTTCAATATCAGATTAGCAGAGATTAGTCTGATCCTCCCTAGTCCTCAAGACCAAACTCTAAGAATAAATTTAACCATTAAAATATATTACTGGGAAGAGAGTTGTGCTGGTTTTTAAAAATGTTCCTATAGAAACTATCAATATGACTTAGGAAAGGCTTTCTGGCATACCAGGCACAGAGCATACTTAACAGACAGTTTTGCTTAGCAACTTCCAGCACTGACAAGAACCATTTATACTTATTTTTGGAGGTACAACAGCCAGAAAGGGTAGAGTTAGACCCTGGATCAGCCTTGAAAGGAAGAAAGGAGTGTATTTTGTGGGAAGAATATTTGGAATTCAACCCTCTCACTTTCTTCTTTCTAGGGATTGCCCGCATTGTGGAAACTCACCAACCGATAGTGGAGACATATTACGGGCCAGGGAGACTTTATACCCTGATAAAGTACCTGCAGGTGGAATGTGACAGACAGGTGGAGAAGGTGGTAGACAAGTTCATCAAGCAGAGGAACTACCACCAGCAGGTGAGCCGGGGAAACTACAAGTGGTTTAGAAGCAGCATTAACAGGGACACCGAACAGAACAAACTGGAGGGAAAAGAGAAAAAGATGCAGACAGGAGAAAACTAAATGCCGAATACAAACTGGCCTGCATCTTGCCCGTCAGGACTTGAGGTGTTCTCAAGATGATGATGGCCTCGGTACAAGGTCAAGAAGGAACTGGAAAGGGCTTCCTGAAAGGAGCACCACAGAAACATTAACCCAGTTCTTTATCACAGAATGTGCAACTGTGCTTTTCAGTGGTATGATAAGAATTTTATTTGTGAAGACCCTGTTAAGTGTCAAGTAATACAGCTCACATTTCTCCATAGTTCCCTTAAGTGCTAAAGGTAACATTTGCTTTTTCAGAACTTTATTTCTCCATTCCTTTGAGCAGAGAAAATAAAGAGCAGGACTTAGGAATAGTAGCCCCATAGAATCTAGACAGCAGTCCATTGGAACACCATTAGCATAACTTTATGGATTTTATTTATTTACTTTTACAGAAGGGAAGGGAGGGAGTAAGAGGGAAAGAAACATCAACGTGCAAAGAGACATGCATCAGTTGCCTCTCGCACACACCCAACTGGGGACCTGGCCTGCAACCCAGGCGTGTGCCCAGTCACAAACAAACTTGTGACTTTTAGTGGTGCTCAATCCACTGAGCCACACCAGCCGGGGCACCAATTGCATCACTTTAAATGCAATAATAAAGGTGAGCTTTACCATCTAAATCAAGTAAATCTTTGGTTCATCATTCTGAAAGCCTACTTTTGATCTGCCTGTTAAGCAGACTAAACCTAAACATTCTTGTGTGCCAGAAGTTTGGATGTCACCAGCAAAAGACAGGTAGAGAAGAGTGGGGAAAACCATTCTCATTTTTGGTGTTTTGCAGTTTCGGCAGGTCCAGAGCAACTTGAGAAATTCTGCCACAGAAAAAATAGAACCAAGGTAATGATCCTCTTTTCTTTGGCCCACAGGTGTTTGAGTTGGCAGTCATATATCATCCAGAAACTAGTGTTCCAATGTGGCCTGTGTTTTAAAAATATTTTATCTGTGGCTGTTTGTTTTCTTTAGTGGATATGTCATACAAACAAAAGCATGTGTATATAGCATGTGGTTCATAAAGAATAATAGATGGTTACCAATACTTCTGAAGTCCCCAAAGTGACTCTTCTCTCCCTCTCCCAGAAGTGACTACTATCCTAAAATTTTAAGCTTTTAAGTTTTCTAATAAAAATCATACATGCTTGTTAAAAGAAAATCCAAACATTATAAAAATGAATTCATCCAATCAGCAAATTTTTACTGTGCATACGTTACATGGCAGGCATTAGCCCTTCACACTGGGAACATGGCAGCAAACAAAGTGAGCAAAACAAACCTAGTTCTTTCTATGTGGCATCTCTGGTCCCTGATGTTTACTGTGTGCCAGACGTTCTAAGCACTTAAATATTAAATCATTGAATCCAGGCCTTCTCAGCCTCTGCACTGTTGGCATTGGAGCTGGTAGTTCTTTGTTGAGGAGGACTGTGCTGTCATTGTAGGATATTTAGTATCCCCAACCTTCACTAACTAGATGCTGATAACAACCAAAAATGTCTCCAGACACTGCCAAATTTTCCCTGAGGGGCAGAGTCACTCTCAGCTGAGGATCACTGATTTAATCCATAAGCATTTTTTACTAATGAGGAAGCCGAAGCCTAGAGAGGTTGAGTGACTTGCCCGAGGTCATACAGCTAGAAAGTGGCAGAGCCAGGAAAAGAATCCAAGCAGTCTGACTCTGGGGTCATGCTGTTAACCACTGTGACATACTAAGGGTAGGACACAGGAGAACATGTTAATGAAGGAATATAATCCGAGCTGATAAAGTTCAAGGAAAAATTCCTGAGGAGATGACCTAAGATCTGAGACCTTAAGAGTAGTCAGTAGGAATAAGAGGTAAACGGTGTTTCAGGTAGAGCAGGGAAAGTGTGCGCAAAAGGCCTTGTTTTTGAAAAAATGAAAGAAGGCCAATGTTGTTGACGTACAGAGAGTTGGGGAAAACCTGGTATGAGACGAATCTGAAGAGGTTTTAGAGTTAGGCCATTCAAGGTCTGGTTTCCTAAGAGCTATGGAAATCTTGTTTATGATATGACCAGATTTATGTTTTGAAAAAATCTTTTGGACTTAAGCATGGAAAATGAGTCAATTTGTGTATGTAAACTGAAATAGAGGTCCAACCTCTTTATTTTTTAAGTGTACATACCAGTTACCCTAGCACAATTTGTTGAAAATCCTATTCTTTTCTAATTGAATTGTCTTAACGCTCCCCTTGGAGATCAGTGACCATAAGTGTGAAGGTTTCTGGACTCTCAGTCGATCTGTAGATCTATCTTCATATCAGTGCCACACTGTCTTGATTGCTGTAGTCAGCTTTGAAATTGGGAAGTGTGAGTCCTCCAACTCAGTTGTTTTTTTAGTGTTGTTTTGTTTTGTGTTTTTAGATTGTTTTGGCTATGAATGGATGTGGGACAGTTTAATGACATGCCCCCAAAATCTCATCACAGCTAAGTAAGAAGTTGGGAAGGTGTGTTTTCTTTCTCATGAGGCATAGATAATTTTTTCTTAAAATGCTAACAAAAACACACCTTCCAATCTCTTATTTAGCCCCAGCAGGATTTTAGGGGGTAAGCGATTTGGGTGAAACATGTAAATGGAACATGTGGTTGACAGCTGTCTCTGATTATAGTTGGGTCAGCAGAGCCAGGATGACCATGTGGCAGAGACTGGTCCCAGTGGGGAGGGGGCGTTTGGGACTTTGCTGTTGTCTGAGGGAATCCAGTGTCCTCCTGCTTATTTCTTCTGCCCCATGTGTCTCAGGGAACTAGATCCCATCTTGACTGAGGTCACCCTGATGAATGCCCGAAGTGAGTTGTACTTAAGCTTCCTCAGGAAGAGGATCAGCTCTGATTTTGAGGTGGGAGACTCCATGGCCTCAGAAGAAGTAAAGCAAGGTAAAAGGCATTTCCCATATTCCCTGGGAGGGCTGGGGTATGTTGGCACTGTTGTTTCACAGTCAAGCCACAGATCTCTTAATAAGGAAATAACTGGGGCTTGTCAGCATCTGGAGGTGGGGGCATCTATGAGAAAATCGACTCCCAGGAGAAGATCTAGACTTAACCGAATTTAGGGATTGGACTGGGCCTTTGAAGCCATCTAATCACTTTATAGAGGAGGAAGGCTAATGCCCAGAATGATTAGATTATTTTCCTCTGCTCTTTTCCTGACCAGCTTTGTTTTAGGGACTGGTATTTAACTGTGATAAGTGCACGTGGTGGGGATGGGAGGAGGGAGGGAGGGAGGGAGGGAGGGAGGAAGGAGGGAAGGAGGGAAGGAGGGAAGGAAGGAAAAAAAGAAATAAATGTTTAACTTCATTAGGGAACTTTTAGGAGTGAGGAATATTCCAAACTGGATTGTAGCAATTGTTGCAAAACTCTGTATAGTTTCTAAAAAAAGCATTTAATTGAATACATACACTGGGCTAATTTTATGGTACATAAGTTATACCTCAATGTAGTATCGAGGTATCATATTGAGAAAACAGTGTGTAGTGTAAAGAAAGGGTATACAAAAAGAGTATATAGTGTAAAAAGGCTTTCACGCTCTCCCTTAGTCTCTCAGTCCTCCAAGTCACAATTTTTGAAGAGATAAATACATTGAAAAAAAAGTGTGACAGTTCTTTTTTTTTTTAAGACTTTATTTATTTATTTTTCGAGCAAGGGGAAGGGAAGGAGAAAGAGAGGAGAGAACATCAATGTGTGGTTGCCTTTCACGTGCCCCGTACTGGGGACCTGGCCTGCAACCTAGGCATGTGCCCTGACTGGGAATCAAACCAGCAACCCTTTTGCTTTGCAGGCCAGCACCCAATCCACTGAGTCACACCAGCCAGGGCCATACACAGTTCTATTTTATTTATAAATTTACTCTCTAGGTTTTTAAGAATATTTAATTCCTGCTGGGGAACTATTATAAAATTCCCCAAATTGGAGATTTGAGACCAACTATAATTCACTACTCAGAGCTGTGCTGTCCAATATAGTAGCCATAGCCACATGTTAACAATTTAAATTTAATTAAAATGAAATAACATGAAAAATTCAGTGTTTAGAGCAGGGGCTGGCGAACCAAAGGATTGCCAGTTTGATTCCCAGTTAGGGCACATGCCTGGGTTGTGAACCAAGTCCCTAGTAGGGGGCACTTGAGAGGCAACCACACACTGATATTTCTCTCCCTCTCTCCTTTCTTTCCCCTCTGTCTAAAAATAATTAATTAATTTCAGATCCTCAGTCACATTAGCCACATCTCACTTGTTCAATAGTAACTACTATATTAGACAACACAGATATAGAACATTTCCATCATCACAGAAAATTTACTGATTTAGAGAATGAAATGTATTATACCCAATATGTTTTATTCTTTGCCTAAAACTTATATCTTTTGAGTCTTACTAATTAATTCTAAGGAAATAATGAAAAAGAAGTTAAAAGTTCTTTGTACGAAAATGTTCACTATATGCCCTGGCTGGTATGACTCAGTGGATTGAGAGCTGGCCTATGAACTGAAGGGTCACCAGTTCAATTCCTAGTCAGGACACATACCTGGGTTGCAGGGCAGGTCCCCAGTAGGGGGCACTCAAGACGCAACCACACATGGATGTTTATCTTCCTCTCTTTCTGCTTCCCTTCCCCTCTCTCTAAAAATAAAGAAATAAAATCTTTATTAAAAAGAGTTCACCATAATCTCCATTTACTCTGATTTCCAATTATCTACAATAATGGCAAAATATTTGAAAATAACAAGGTGTCTTAATATATGAGAATAGTTTTTAAAAATATAGACTCTCTACCTGATAAAATATCATAGTGATTAAAAGTAAATAAGCTAAAAGAAGAAAAAGGCTTTGTATAAACACTGAAAATATTTGAGATATAATTTTTAAGTACAATACAAAATTATACCTATACTGTGATTATAACCATGTAAATTATGTACAAATTTGATATAAAGATTAGAAAGGAAAGTGAAAAAATGAAGAAGGCTGATCTGCTTCCCTTGAGGAACAAAGGTGAGTATGCTTTTCTGGTTGTCCCCTAGAGCACCAGAAGTGTCTGGACAAACTCCTCAATAATTGCCTGTTGAGCTGCACTATGCAGGAGCTGATTGGCTTATATATTACCATGGAGGAGTACTTCATGAGGGAGACTGTGAATAAGGTAGGACAGAGGACACATCCCTTGGACATAGGGCCTGTCTGTCCAAGAAGCCAGGCTGAAGGAATTGGCAGGGCATGTCATATTTCTTGGTCCTGCTTTGAAAATACCCGTGCATGCAGACTGAGTGGCAACACTTTGTATGGTTAGAATGCCTCAGCTCCGCAAGGAGTCTCCTTGTTCCTGCCTCCCTAGAAGTATGAGGGTGAGGAGCCTCGGGGAAGAAGGTCCTCTCTGAGGCCTTACATCCCAGGTAACAGTTGTCCTCAAGGCAAAGGTCCTGAATACTTAATTTCTTAACATAGTGATCAGTAGGGAAGTGAGGTATTTTAATAAGGAGGATCCACCCCCAGCTGTGACCAGAATAAACCAAGTTGGGGAAAACATGGACAAGGTATAGAAAAGAAAATAGGGCCTGTTCTAGCACCAGCTCGAACAGTGAAATGTAGAACTAGGGCCCTTACCAGGTGCTTTGCCTTTTGGGTAGGCTGTGGCCCTGGACACCTATGAGAAGGGCCAGCTGACATCCAGCATGGTGGACGACGTCTTCTACATTGTTAAGAAGTGCATTGGCCGGGCTCTGTCCAGCTCCAGCATCGACTGTCTCTGTGCCATGATCAACCTCGCCACCACAGAACTGGAGTCCGACTTCAGGTGTGCTTGCCGCTCTTTTGTTTCCAGGAGGCACGAGGGTCCTAACTGTGATTGCTTCCTGAGGTTCATTTGTTTCTTCCTTTTTTTCTTTTTGATAATAGTTCAATTGTATACAGGATATAACCTCTTATCCATAGCACAACATCCTCAGCTCCAGGCAGCAGCACGTCAGCCACATAGCTAGTGGGGCAAGTCTCCGTTCCTTTCCCTGGGCTGTATTGGAGGGGTCATTAGCCCTCAGACCTACGGAAGAACAGGCAGCTCAAACAAAGGCAGTAGTTGTAATAATAACAATCATAGTTACTGTTGCTACAGGCCAGGCACTGCACTAATTGCCTGCTCTTACTCAGTCCTAACAACAACCCTGTGAGGTAGGAACTATTAGCTCTATTTTATAGATGAGGACACTGGGGCTTAAGGAGATTCCATCCCTTGTCAAAGATACCACATCTTATACGTGGTGGAATATGGACTAGAGTCCATGGAACTGATGTCTCAAAACCCATTCTCCAGCTCTTCCTCAGCTCTCCCTTTCATGAAGCTGGACTGCTGAGGTTGTTGGAGTTCCGTGGTAATAACTGAAATCCTCACAGGAAGACGAGAATTGACTAGCCTTCTCTCTGCTCATCCTCAGTGCCCTTGAGGGGTGTTGGACTCTCTCGTACCCTGGCTCCTCAGGGTCTCCTATGATTGTCTCAAGGATTGGTTATGCCCCGCAAAAAGCAACTTGTGCTGCCAGATCAGGGTAGGGGGCCCTCTGGTCCTCTGTCCCGGAGGCCACATGGAGCACTGTCAGTCCCCATCCATCCCCACATGCCCTTCTGCCCCCCAGGGATGTCCTGTGTAACAAGCTGCGGATGGGCTTCCCGGCCACCACCTTCCAGGACATCCAGCGTGGGGTGACGAGCGCCGTGAACATCATGCACAGCAGTCTCCAGCAGGGCAAATTTGACACAAAAGGCATTGAGAGTACTGACGAGGCCAAGCTGTCCTTCCTGGTAGGTAGCCCCACTGGCCGGGAGCTGGGTTGGTTAATTTCAAGAGGTTAAACATGACCTCTAAGCTACAGTATAGCCTTCAACTGGAGCCTTTTCTTCTAGTGTCTGTGTAGAAGGAAGACTTTAAGAAATGCTCCTTCTAAAAGGTTCTGAAACCATTTCTTACCCAGGGATGTATTTCTGAGGAGCCTGAGCAAGGACAGACACTGTTCCTTGCCTGGAAATCTGGGTGTTCCAGATTTCTGGAGTGCTCGTTCCTAACAGCACTACCCAGCTGTTCAGGACTCCACCCAGTATCTGATTTGGCTTGCAGCTGCCACAGAGCCAGCTGGAATGTGTGTGCCAAGCCTCCAGAACACTCCTCTGAGGACAGTCCCCCAGCACAGGTGGGGTGCCACTCCTTTAAGCCTCCCAGGACTGCTTCTCTAGCACACTTCTTAGGCTTTTGACTTTCTCAGAAAGGTGACCTTATTAAAGCCCTTTACTACCCAGAGTGACAGACATGGTGAAGCCATGAGTCTTCCCAGTTGTGTGATAGCTGGCACAGGAGAAGCATGGAAGGGTGAGAGGATTTACAAAAGGTGCCAGCTAGTTTGTGATGAGCTACAAAGAACACAGAGGAGTCCTGAGCTCACGTTCGGGCCTCCCTGGCACTTGCTATCTTGACACAAATGGGAACAGCACGGCCAGAGGTCGTTCTGCTTCGCCCTCATGTTGGCGGGACTCTGGTCTTCTTGGCTCCTGAGGATCAGAGGCTGGAGGAGACACAATAGCAGAACTCTCACTCAGTACACAGACGGGGTCTCTGAACACCCTGGGGTTGGATGCAAAAGTGTATACATGTATTTTTTTTTTTCTGGAAGCAGGGTCCTTAGCGTTTCAGATTCTTAACTCCCAAAAGAGTTCAGAGCAGTTACTTTCTCAGACAGAAATCTAAACATGCTACCATCTATCCCGTCTCTATAAGGAAACCCACTAGTCCTCAGCCAGATCCAGGATCAGGCTCTTTAGGCAGTGCCCTCTTCTGGTCATTGAGAGTATTTTCCCTGGGCAGGGGTTCTGTCGATCTGGAACCTCATGGTTGTTGCCAAAAAAGTATCAGCTCCAAGAAACTGTTGCTTCTGAGTATGGTGCTTTGGGAGAACTTTGCCAAAATGTCTGGCAGCCAGCTTCATATGAACATGGATTGACTTACATTTTTCATTTTGTTTACATCCATTCCACTTTTTACAGAACTTATTTCATTCTTCCCTTCCTCTGCTCAGGAATGGCTTCTTGCGACCTCCCACAACAAAACTAGATGTCTTTGCCCCGGGGTTTGTTCAGGGCCCCCTGAGCCACCCTCCACTCATCCTCTTGTCCACCATTTGGCCCCGCAAGTCCCCGTTAGGCTAATGCCTGTGCTTTGATGCATTCGCGCGTGGGCTGCTCCCGTTCAGATGGTTTCAGCTGGAGGCCCAGGAGACAAGGCAAGTGAGAAAGGTGACGCTGCCCTGGCCGGTGTGGCGCAGTCGGAGTGTCATCAGTGCACCCAAGGGTCACTGGTTTGACTGCCCATCAGGGCATGTACCCAGGTCGTGGGTTCGAATTGGGGCGTGTACGAAGAGGCATCCAATCGACATTTCTCTCACATTGATGTTTCTCCCCCTCCCCCTTCCTTTCTTTCTAAAAGCAATGAAAAAATGTCCTTGGCTGAGGTAAAAAAAAAAAAGAAAGGTGATGCTGAATGCTTGATGACAGGTTTCTAGTTTTTCTGACGCCAAGTACTTAAAATGTCATCACTCCCACCGCAGGGCCCATTTCTTGTGTCACCCTGATTCATTTGGTTGTCAGATGAACTCCCCACTGACGCTGACGGATTGCTCACTGTGAGCTGGGATAGGCCCATTGAGTCCTTGCTCACAGGGGCTGGCGGTACGAGGAAATTTTGAAATCAATACCCTTTGAACCCAAATCCATTTTCCTCTCCTGACATTATTGGTGGTGCCCTTCAGTGCCTTAGAAACATTTATATTGTCATCTTCACCCTTGAGTTGTCATGACAGTGCAGCTAACACCCAAGAGCAGCTGTTCGCAGCCTGGTGTTGAGGCACGCTAGTGAAAGGCCTTGAACCTTGCCCGTCCTCAACAGCACAGCCTTGGTGTGGTCAGCAGCATGCCCTTTCAGTATCGGCCGCAGGACACTGATAAGGGAAACGTTCTCGGGAGACAAGAGGGACATCCTAACCTCACCCCCACGCCCCGGGGTTCTGGGATTCTTCTCTTACCTCGAAATCCCGAAACTCATATCTCTTGAAAGTCGGCGCCTCCCTGCATCACCTCTGCCTCCCTGGTCATGCCACCAGCACGCTGGCTCCGAGGCCGGGTGACCCTCTCAAACTTAGATTCCTTCCCTACACAGCCTCTAGGTTAGTACTCCCAGCCCACAGCTGTGCTCACGGGGCATTCACCCGCTTCAGACAGTCCTCAGTGTCACCCCATTGTCCACAGGCCAGCATGACACCAAGTTCCATTCTGACCTCACCCACCTCTGCAGCTGTGCCTCTTACCGGTTCCCTGCGCTTGTCCGCGCACTGCCCCTGCTGACCCCTGGACACCTGCTGCAGCACTCTGCCGCTCCGCGCTTGGGTGTGTTCTTCCTTCTCCACAGCACACTCACTCACTATTCGTTCACTCGACAAAGATTCATTGAGAAACTTCAGGCACTGTTCTTGGTTCTGGAGCTACACTGTGCAGTATGATAGCTACTAACCACAAGTGGCTAAGTTTAAACTTTAAAATCTATTTCTGTGTGGCACTAGCCACATTTCTAGGCTCAGTGGCCACACATGGCTACCGACTGCCATGCTGGATACTTCAGATTTAGAATATTTTCATCATCAAGAAAGTTCTGTTGGACAATGCTCTACTAGACACAGCAGTAAAGAAGACAGACTAGATCCCTGCCGTCGGGGACTGTCATTCTAGTGAGAAAGGCAGGCAAGAAACAAACAATATCAGATCATCCTGAGTATCTTGAGGAAAATATTGAACTGAACAGTGGGGCTAGAAAGAGGCTGGTTGGGTAGAGAAAGGTACTCACTGTCGTCTCCTGTCAGCCATGTTTCTGCCTCTTAATTTTTTTTTTTTTTAGTTGATTTGAGAGAGAAAGAAACATCAGTTTGTTGTTCCACTTATTTATGCATTCATTGGTTGATTCTTGTTCATGCTCTGACCAGGGATTGAACCCACAACCTTGGTGTATCAGGACGACACTCTAACCAACTGAGCTACCCAGTCAGGGCTGTTCCAGCCTTTCAACTTCAGCTAACAACTCTGCCATGGAGCTCTCCTTGAATGCCTCAGACCAAATGTCATTTCTTTCCTCAAAATGTCCGTAGCAGTTTGTGCCTCAATTATCACTTTATCGCACGCTGCTTTTTGTGACTGGTATTTCTGCACCTAGCTTAAAAGTCCACTGAATCGTGAGAGAAGGAGCCCTTGGCCTAGAGTGAGCAGACCTCAATTCCAGACCTGGCTCTAGCTCTGTGGTCTGCCGCTGTCTGAGTTGCTGTCTTGTTACCATACTTTATTTTCCTTCACGATGTTTATCACTGCCTGGCATTATAAAATACATATTTTTATTATCAGACTTCCCTTCTGGAATGTCAGGTCTATGAGGGGGTGAATTTTATCTGTTCTGTTACCTGCTTTCTCCCTGGTGCCTAGAACAGTGCCTGGCAGGCAGCAGGTGCTAGGTAAGCACTTGCTGAATGCATTCTTGATTGAGTCGTTCCACTTTCTGAGAAGTTTTGTTCCTGTCTATGAGCTGGCTTGATAATACTTGTTTTGCAGAGGGTATTTGAATGAGAAAAATGCTTCCTGGGTGCCAGGCTCTCAGGAAGGATTTCTTTAACGTGTCTCAGCCTTTGTATCCCTGACCTGGACGTGGAGGTTTGGAGCCTCAGGGTTTCTCCCTGACCTGTGTGCCGAAACATGTGGGAAAAAGACCTGAAACCTTGGGTCGTTACCTCTGAGGTCAGGTTGGCTTTGCTGCATGGGTGTCGGGCAGGGGAGAAAGGGTGAGCGTGGTTCACTATTCCGCCCACCCCAAGACCTGAGGGCCCTGCCTGATGACAGTGCTGTGGGCCATCCTGAGCCCTCCTCTGAGCCTCAGGAGAGCTGCTGCCAGCCACTCTGGTGCAGGGCTGGGCACAAACACCGATGAACAGGAAGTCACATTCATTCGTCTCATCTCCCAGGTGACTCTGAACAACGTCGAAATCTGCAGTGAAAACATCTCTACTCTGAAGAAGACCCTGGAGGTACAGAGGAAATTACCTGTCAGCTTTTAGCCACTGCCACCTTCCCTGGCCTCACCCTGAGAGGGAGCCTGTGCACTCATCCTGGTGGGGACTGTGCGTGCCCTGGCATTGAGCCAGCTCTGCTGCAGAGCACTCGAGGGGGTTCACTAGTGTGTGACTAATGAGTCAAGGGGTAACAGGGCATCTCAACCAGTATGAAGAGCTCTGGCCGAAGATTCGAAAGATTATAGTTCAGATTAGATCTTCCGGCGTATTAGCACATGACCTTGGGCAAATCCCTGAACTCTCAAAGCTTTAGTTCTCTCAGCTGTTAAATGAGGTACATATCTTTGCCCTACTTTGGGTTTGCTGGCTAGCATAATAAAAAACAGGGTTGAAAACACTATAAGAATTATAAAGCCCTGTATAGTATTTGTAAGAGATTAAGTTAAGATAGGATCACCAAACATTGTACAAAGCTGGTTGCTGTTTTTAAAGCAAGGCTGCATAGTATAGTGAAAATTGTTTACACTTGGAAGTCAGATAACCCTGAGTTCAAATCTCCACTTGACCAGTTGTATAGCCTGAGGCAACTTCTGTAACATCCCTGAGCCTCAGTTTCCTCATCTGTAAAACAGGGAGGATGATCTCTACCCCACAGGGCAATTGTGAGAAGTGAACAAGATAATGTAAAGCACCTGGTACATGAGCAGGACACAGTGGTAACAAATTGTATTACTAGTTAGAAATAACATCATGGGGCAATCACTTTAAATGCTAAAAGAGGAAGGACCCAACTCTGCCTCTGGGAAAGGAGGGAGGCCAGGGTCCTATCTCCCTTGTGACACTTGTACTGAGGAGGCTGCCTTGCTGCAGAAGCACAGGGCTCAACGTGCAGACTGGTGGTGAGTGTCGGCTTTAAGGCTGAGGAGGCTGGGAGCCAGCACACAGGGAAGCGGGCCCCGGCGCTGACCGGGTTTCTGGGTGCTCGGAGAGAACAGTCAGGTGGGAGGTGACAGTAGTACTGTGAACTGGCTAGATCAGGGAGTCACCCCAAAAGGGCCTTAGAGTGCAGTAATGTGAGAGTGATACAAAGTACCAGTAGCACAGTGTCTGTCATACTGTATGTACTCAACAGGGTGACTGTCATTGTTTTTAAGTCATGGCATCTGAGATTATACTCCTGACTTCATCTTTAATTTAGTCTGTTGGATTTTGAAGTAAAATTTTAGGAAATATTAGGAATTCAGAACAGAGCTAATAGAATTAGCCAAGTGAAGGAAAAAGGAATAGCAATGAGCTAAAAACAATTTCCATAAATCCTACCAGGTAGGATTTGTTTAAGGTCAGGCCTACCCACTTTAGATGTGCATTTCACATGTGTTCTTAATCCATCAGCAACCCATGAGGTCAGCTGGCATGATGTCCATTTTATAGATGAGGTTAAACAGCTAAAGATAATAAAGATCAGAGCTGCTGCAGGACTGGAGGACCTCTGCCTGCTAGATCAGCCTCTTTGCACTCTCCCACAATGCTACTCCTGCTGTAGCCAAAAGCACAAACTTTCTAAGGAGGCTACAAGAAATGTGGGCAGCTAGCAGCCCAAACATGATAAGCTTTAAGCAGCTCCCCCTGCAGAGTTCTGTACCTCTGGGTTGCAGTGTGGGGATGAGGAACAGGCTCTCTGGAGCTGGAATTCCCACCTTGAATCCCAGTTCCACAACTTCCTGCTCTGTGGATTTAGGTTATTCATTTCTGTGTCCAGTTTCCTAATCTGTAGAAGAGGGATAATAATAGTACCTACTTCCTAAGATAGGTACTTTAGTTAATGAGAATAAAATGCTTAGAACAGGATCTGGCACACGTAAGCAGTTACATTTTACCTGTGATCATGATGATCTCTCTTGGGCTGCCAGGCGACAGTATTTAAAACAAGAAGTTACAACAGCTAGCATGTCCTTAGAGCCTACTATGTGCCAGGCACTGGGCTAAGTAAGCACTTTGCGCATCATTTCATCCAAGCACCACAGAATCAGGAAGTTGTAGACAGTGAAACTGAAGTTCAGAAGCTTGAAATCACTTGTCCAAGGTCACTCAACTAACAGGTGGCTGAGCCAGGATTTAACCTAGGAATGGTTCTAAAGCAGTTGTATCAAACTCATTTTCACCAGGGGGCCACATCAGCCTCTCAGTTGCCTTCAAAGTGCCGAAATAATTTTAGGACTGTGTGAATGTAACTACTTCTTAACTGTTAAGGACTTGAAATTACACTCAGCCCTTTGAATTTAAACTGGTACCTCCAGCTTACAAAGAGGGAAGTGGTAGCCAGGTAGTTAGCCACCAGGACAGAATCCAGGTTTCTGAAACCCACCCAGGGCTCTTGGCCTAGAATCAGCCTTAGCTGTGACCAAAGAAGGTCAGAGTAGGAGAAATGGCTGATTGCAGGTTGCTGCCCTCCCCACTGTCCTATGGCCTATGCGCAGAAGCCCGAAAACTGGTGTTCTCCCCTAGAGTGACTGTACCAAGCTGTTCAGCCAGGGCATTGGAGGGGAGCAGGCCCAGGCCAAGTTTGACAGCTGCCTTTCGGATTTGGCTGCCGTGTCCAACAAATTTCGAGACCTCTTGCAGGTAAGCCCCATATTCAACAACTGGCTGATTCCTGTGCCTGTGTGTTGCTCTGGGAAGAGTGTTACTGACTTATTGTGGGCTATGTGCATAAGGGAACAGAGAGGAGGGGTGAGGGTGTAGCATGCAAGCCACTGAAACTGCATAAGTCCTTTGAGACTAAAGGCCCCATTGGTTTTTCAGCAGTGCAGTTATCACATTGACAGGCTAGTGTTCTTGTCTTCTAGACTCTCCACTTGGCCCCACTGTGTTGAGAGCCCTGAGAAAGGTGCTCTGAGGGACTGGAACCATGTGGTGTCACAGACCTGCTGCTTGGCCTTAGGCACAGATGCTGCCAGTACCGGGCACTCAGAAGTCTCTTCTTTTGAGAGTGTACACAACAACCTCTAGGCCTTATCTCTGACCTGGACCTCAGCTGGCATAGATCTGGAGAGGACTGGTTGTTCTCGGCCTCTTTTATCAGCATTTTCTGTCTCACTTCAGACAGCTTGCAGATGGTCTCAGATCTGGAAGAATGCCCTGGCAGTCTGGGGATGGGGTAGGAGAGAGGAAAGGCATGGAGAGCTGTGCTTTGTGGGTCTGATGCATCTCCACCTTGTCCTTCGCAGGAAGGGCTGACAGAGCTAAACAACACAGCAATCAAGCCGCAGGTGCAGCCTTGGATCAACACCTTTCTCTCTGTTTCCCACAACATTGAGGAGGTCAGCCTGACCACTGGCAGCCATCGAGCACAGAATTACCCCCTTGTTCCCCTAGCCTCCAGCTGGAGGGCAATGCAGCTGTCTAAACCAGTGATGTTCAACCAGTGTGCCGCAAAAATTTTTAAAACATACAATACCTGACTATTGAGTCAGAGGCATTGACCTCTTTTCCCTTAGATTGTCAAATTGAAAAATGACAATAGCTAACACAGCAATTGATATCTGGTATAAATGAATTAAAATTTTACCTAATTTGTCACATCAGCAAAAAATGAATTTATTGATGTGCTGCAGAATTTAGTAATTAGTTTATGTGTGACATGAGATGAAAAAAGTTGAAACTTGCTGGTCTAAACAGACTTGTCCTTATGCACTCCGAAGGCCCATTTCCCTCACACTCTCGTAGCCTAGGTTCCTCCCAGGAAACAGGTTGTTCGAACAGTCAGAAGGATCAGAATAATATTTACAGGGGGTTTGCCTTGAACTGATACATCCTCTTTTATTGAGACTTTTTTTGCCTTACCTATCATCGACTTAGCCTTTTTTTTTTTAACCTAAGGACTTTATTCTTATAGAACATGAGGCGCTAGAGTAAGTAAAGGCCAGGATCTTTCCCATATCGTGTGAGCCACGGCCACAGCCTAGGGCCATTTGCCAATGGGAAGTATGCTGCATAAGCAGCACAGTCACTGCCCGCTGGGGTGTCCAAGCTGGTTTTAAGGTGGATGAGTCAGAAGCTACAGGGGAAGAAGGACCTCTTCTGTTAAGGGGTGGAAGTGCGGTGAGGATGAATGGTTTTTGGAGAAGCCCTGTGACCCATCTCAATTCCTAACAACAGGAAGAATTCAATGACTATGAGGCCAATGACCCTTGGGTGCAACAGTTCATCCTTAACCTGGAGCAGCAAATGGCAGAGTTCAAGGTGAGCAGGGGCTCTGGGGACCAGCTAATGTAATCACCCACTTCTGCCCAAACCAGCAGCCTACAGCTCCTCATCACACTCCTGTGGCAACCCTGAAAGCCCTTCCAAATCCCAACCTGTAGAAACACTCCCCGATGGCTTCATGTAACCATCCCTATCCCCCAAAGGCCCCACTGTGTAGGCAGAGGCATGGGTAGGACTCCCACTGATGTCTAGCCTCTATGTGCAGGCCAGCCTGTCTCCAGTCATCTATGACAATCTGACCAGCCTCATGACCAGCTTTGTGGCAGCGGAACTGGAGAGAGTGGTGCTGAAATCCACCTTTAACCGGGTAAGGTCAAAGGAACACAGGTCCCCAGCTGTGTCATTTCTCCTCTGCAGACGTTGAGTCCTGTCACTTGCATACCCTATTTGCTACTCCTAGGCCCTGCATATCTATCTAGACCCAGTCCTTCCATGGTTTCTGAGGCCTTAGAGCTGATTGCAACCCCCTAAAACTCTGATGGCCTTGCAGCCCAGCTCTAACGGAAATTGGGGGCCAGTTCTGATGGGCCAGAGGGCCAGCCTTGAACAGTGACGAGGCTTGTTTCCCTGCAGCTGGGCGGTCTGCAGTTTGACAAGGAGCTGAGGTCACTCATTGCCTACCTTACCACGGTGACCACCTGGACCATCCGAGACAAGTTTGCCCGGCTCTCCCAGATGGCCACAATCCTCAATCTGGAGCGGGTATGCAGGGCCCCCGTTGCCTACCCAGGGAAAGGTGTCTGGGCAGAGAGGCGAGAGGCATAAACCAAATTTGGGTCCCAGCCACTCCCTCAAAATATTTGCCAGCAGCCCAGCCCTGCCGGAACCTTCTCCTTCCTGGGCACCACAGCTCTGAATTTGGTGGAGCCCCAGGGCTTCTCTCAGGATAGTCCCCTCCTTGCTGACTGTCTCTGTTCTTCCCACAGGTGACTGAGATTCTAGATTACTGGGGCGCCAACTCTGGCCCATTGACATGGCGCCTCACCCCTGCTGAAGTACGCCAGGTGCTGGCTCTGCGCATAGACTTCCGCAGCGAGGACATCAAGAGGCTGCGCCTGTAGCTGCCAGGGTGAGCCCGCCTGGCCCATTACCCCTCAGGGCCTATTCCCTAAGTGGCCATAGCCAGGGAATGAGCAAGGCTCTCTGGCACCGGGAGAGGTCTAACAGCCCAGACCATTCCACCCCTGACAACAGAAGTAAGGCATTGACTGACTCATCTCTGCACTCAGACCTAGCTGAGTGGTGCTCTGGGAGCTGCCTCTCCCCACCAAGAGGTGGGTCCTCCTGGACTCCTGATGAGGTGGGAAAGTCAGCTCGGGCCAGCCTTCTCCATGGTGGTCATGCTCTCATCCCTGGACACTGCAGCAAACAGACTGCCTCCCTGCAGGCGCTAAAGGATTTGGGTGCATCTGGGAACCTAGGGAATTAGGCTTACTCCAAGAAGAGGATGTGATATTTATGACCACCCTGATTAAAGGAGACTCCTTGGAGAGATGCCAGTGTGCTGTTTTCAGGGAGGGCAGGTACCAGTTGTACTGAAATGTGAAAGCAAACACCTAAAGCCTCAGCCTCCTCCCACACCCAGAGCAGCACACAGCTACTGCCAGGCCCCTCATGATAGATCGTGACTCATCCGATCCCGGAGCCTACCCCCGCTCTGGGGTCCTCAGCACCAGAAGCTGCGTCATCCCCAGGGCAGTTTCCCACAGTGCCAGGGGAGGTGAGAATTCCTCCTGGCAGAAACAGAACAGCTTTATGAAGACAACCTGAAGGGCAGATTGACTTTATTCCAAGATCATGGTCCTGAAAACCTATTGCCCGCAGGCTCTGGGTCACCAGGCACAGTCCATGTTACTGGGTAGGATCTGAGTTGGCAGTGACTGGCTGCAGACTGCACTGGCTCGCTGCCACAGACATGGGTACAGACCCCACCCCTACTTCCACTCCCCCAGCAAGTCAGCCCAGGAGGTTAAATATGAAGTCTCTACTCAGGCAAAAGCTGGCCTCTAAGGAAGGACACAGGAAATGCCTCAAAAGGGTCAGCCTTCCCATGGCACCCAGCCATCTGCTAAGGCAGGCTGTCATCCCCTTCTTCCAGGGCCCTCGTGGAGAGTGAAACGGTCAAGGCTCCAGCTGGGCCATAGGATTTGTAAAGGCCACAAGGGACACTGAGCATAGGACCTTCTGTCCAGATGGAGCAGAGGCCAAGCCTAGGCCACTGTCAACCAGGAGGTTACAGCCCTGTTCCCCAGCACAGTCTCCGTTTCACCAGGCTTCAGAAGGGGCTGGGCCCAAACTCAGGTCAGCTTCCTTTGGGAGCAGATTCATAAAGACGTGGGTGGGAGTAGAGGGGTGGGTAAAGAGGCTGAGTGTTCTGCAGGGGGTGGGCCAGGGGCGGGGGGGGGGTGGTGCTGGGGGGGGGCACTGCTGTAGGTCCACATTTTCTCTTGCAGAGGGACAGCCTCAGGGAAGGGGTGTCAGGTTGCAGTCTCACTCCCCAATAGCTGCAGGCTCAAGCCCTGCATGTCCACTTCTACAAGGTGGATGCTGTAGTTCCCGAGGCCCTGGGAGCAAAGAACAAAAGGTGTTTAGAGGACTCTGGGCAAATCTCTGGCCTTCCGGAGGCTGCAGCTGTAGCCCTTGGTTAGCCAGAAGGCCACAGTGAAGGCTCCCACCCCTCACCAAATCCTGTACCCAGCACCATCAGATACCTCAGTCTTGGCCAGCACAGCCTCCAAAGCCTCCTTTTGCCTTGGCTCCTTGGTCAACAGGTAGAGAAAGCCCCCACCACCTGCCCCGGCCAGGCTCTGGCCATGCACGTGGGGGGCCAGGACATCCATCATTCGCCGCACAACCAGGGGCTCACAGCCTGGAGCCATGAGCTTCTTCTGCTCCCAGTACAAGGTCAGGCACTGGCCCAGCAGAGGCAGACTTCCTGGGGTGGGGACAGACATGGGAGTGGCGGGCCTGAGCCAGAATATTCTGTCAGTGCCCGTTTGTTGATGACAAAGTGCCAAGAGGTACTGCTTAACCAGGGGCTGGAAACAGGAGTAATGAAGTTCACCTCACAGGGTTGTCTGGGGGCTGACGTGCCCAGAGCAGCTGACGTGGTGCACAGCAATGTTCAGTAAACTGCAGCCACTCACTTGAAACCCTGCTTAGCTCTGACTGGCAGTTATGGGGTCAAACCTCTTCCTGCCTCTTGATAGGTAGGGCTCCGAGGCCTTCCCCATGATGCAAGTATTGTCCTGAGACAGGGCTCCCACCTAAGTGAGACCCTAGGGAAGACAGATGGTAGGCTTCTGTCCCCAGGGGCCTAACACCTAGGGCCTGGGCCAAGCCTGAAAAGCCCCCTGGCCTCAGACCCATGGGTGACAAGGCACTCACTCCTGGTGCCCTGCCCTCGGGAAGGGAGCGCCTCACCGTGGTGGAAGAAGCGCCTCACCTTGGTGGAAGGCTTCCACGCACTCCTCCGTGTGCCGCACTAGGCTGTGAGCATTCTGCACAACAGCAGGCAACCGGGCATACCAGCTCCTCAGCACATCCTGCAGAGGGGGCAGTAGGGTTGCAATGAGGATCTGGGCCCTGCTGAGCCTTCTGCCTCCCTTCCTCCTGGGGCTGGGGCTCACCTGCAGTAGGTTGCGAGCCAGGCGGGTCTTGCCGGTGTACACCAGGAGCAAGTGGTCATTGAGCGTCTGGACAAAGCCCTCAGGCACAGTGATCTCTTCCACCTCAACCTTCAGTGGCAGCTGAGCCCGGGAGCGCCCCACCTTGATGCCAGGCATTAGGCCGCCCACTTGGTCCTGCCAGCCACCTCCTGTGAGCCCAGGGTCCATCACTGTCGGAGCCTATCCAACCCAACTTCCTTCTCCCAGCTCAGGCTCCTGGCCCCTGCGTCCCTGGAAGGGACCAGTGTGGAAGACAGCTTCCCCCAACTCGAGCTGGGCCAAGTGAGCTGTGTCGACTTCTGTCCCCATCCTTGGGAGCAGGATGAGCGTGGCAAGGGAAAGGATTTCATTCCAGAACCAAGCTTGGGTTGCACAAGGCCAAGTTATATAGCAGACCCCATGCATAGTTGGAGCTGAGGTAAACTGCATCGAAGGGTAAGACCTTGCACTCACCTCCCTCCCAAGGAGAGGTGATAGAGGACTTTTCCTGCAGCCTCACTGACCCCTGCACCCTATCATTTCTGGAAATAAGCTTTCAGCCTCGCTTTTCAAATGAAAGAGCTTGTTCATATCTTGCTTTAGTAATGAAAGGTATGGATCTCTTTTTCTCTTGCAGCTCTGTAAAAAATAAAACTTGAGATTGTTCTGAGACAGACCCTTAATATTTGGGGAAGGGCCTACAAGGGTTTAAAGTAGGAGTGTCAAACTCATTTTCACCGGGGCTATTATCAGCCTCATGGTTGCCTTCAAAGGGCCAGATGTAATTTTAGGACTGTATAAATATAACTACTCCTTAACTAGGGGCAAGGAGCTCAGCACTGCCGCCAGGTAGAAACAAGGTGCCAGGCCGGATAAAACAAAGTGGGGGGGGGCCGGATTCAGCCTGTGGGCCTTGTTTGTCACCTGTGGTTTAAAGTATATATAAAATGCAAATGGCAGGAGGCATCTGGAACTTTACAGCCAAAACATGGTATTTAATGGCAGGCCCCAAATGTCAGCTCCCTGATTGCACCCCTCTCCTTCAAAGCACCAAGACAGCTTATAATTCTGCATTTGAATGGTTATTGATTATGTCTGTCCCCAGTGGATCATATTTTGAGAGCAAGGGCCCTGTTTTTGCTCATTTTATCCCCAGCACCCAACACTGAGTGGATTCTCAAGAGCTGTCAATTAACTAAATGAAGGATTTGACAACACGTATATCTCAGAAGAAAACTGGAAAGGCCTCCCTATCTGCCCCTCTTGCTAATAACTACTATTGAGAGATGTGAGTCATTACAATGAAAGGAGGAGGGTGGGCTGCAAAGTGACCAGAAAAGGTAGCATAATCAGCACCTGTACATCTTTGTGACAGTTTCCTGCCCAGAATCACAATGGGGATGAAGCCTGGCATCCTGGGGTGACCACAGCATCCTAGGACCAGACAAAACTGGCTGCTCCCCACTGTGCATGGAGTCCAAGGGGCCATGGTGGCGAGAGGAGGGTAAAGCCTGGTGCTAGTAGCACTCCCCTGCGAGCACAGCCATGTTCTGGGCCCTCCGTGCCCCCCATGTAGCCAGTGGGAAGGGGAGATGGGCACAGATGACCGTAGCCCAAGGAAGGGGCAAGGTGGCTGGAAAGGTAGACTGAAGGTCCTGTCCCCTACTCCAGATGCCAGTTCTCCCCAGCTCTACCCTAAGAGACACCCTTGGATGGTGACAAAGTCATGAGGAGTAAACATGTTAAACATAGGTACCTAACGCACATGAGAAGTACAGCACACAATCTGACACTTAGTAGGTGCTGCTAAAATGTCAGCTCCTTTGAGGTAGAAATATTTCAAGTTGAAAACCACCAGGAAAGGTAATAAGGAAGCTCTGACCATCTGAAGGAGCAGCACAGTTACGTGGCTGTCTGCAAGCCCAAGGAGCTCCTGGAAGCTCAAGGGTGAGTGCCAGTGACTGCTGTCCCATCAGGGAAGTCCCATACCTGTGGTGAGCATCTGCTCCAGGTGCAGCACTGCGTGGATCAGGGCCTCTGTGCTCACCATCCGGCCTGCTGCCCGCTGCAAGGCGGCCAAGGCAGTGCCCGCCAAGATACTGCTGGTGCCTGCACCGCAGGGAGGAAGGGGTCAAGCATGAAACAGCCCTGCCCAGCCCAGCCCTGCCCCACCCACACCTGGGGCAGAGGCAGTGAGGAGGATGCAAGGCCAGGCTAGAGGGCGGGTATGGAGTGGTAGGCAACAGGGGTACAGGGCCCACTCACCAAGGCCAGAGCCATGGGGCAGCTCAGACCAGGTGTGCAGCTCGAAGCCACCCCCAAAGGTGCGCAGTAACTGTTCACTCAGCGAGAGCTTGGAGTGGACATGTACAATCCCCGCACAGATAAAGGCCGCCTTCAGCAGGGCACCTACAGAAGGATCAGCACCCAGCAAGGAATTTGGTCTCCGAAGACAGAAGGAGATATACCACCTCACCTCCACTATTCCCCAGCCCAGCATGGGGCTCATCTGGGGGACAAAAGCCCAGTAGCAGTGCAGACCCCACCCCCAAGCCACAAAAAGATCTCTGGGCTCCCCAACATGGGCAACTGTGCCGGTTCTACCTCTCACACCTGCGTGTGCCTGGCAAGGTGACCTCAGGGCTCCTCAACCAGACTGACTATAGCCCTCAGGCCAGGCCCCATGGCCAGGAGGATCTCCAGGGTTCTTCCCCCACCCCCCAAGTAGCTGTGTGTGCTGTCCCTACTGGCAGGTGTCCTGGGTACCCTGACCTGGAGCTTGGGGCTGGCAGTAGTCCTGCAGGTCCTCCAGGCTCCGGCACACAATCTTCATGGCCATCTCATCCTGCCGAGGCCCCGCTGCGAGCCACAGCTCGGGCTCTGAGATGCGGCGAGCCCTGGCCCCAATGGGCCGGCGGCCGTCCACTCGCACAGCCAGGCCCAGCACTGCCCCACCAAGCTCATAGGCAAGGGGTGGCGTGTCGCTCCATCCTCCTGCAGCAGTTGACAAGACTGAGCTGGTCACAGGGCTAGGAGCCCAGCTCCAGCCTGGCTACCCTCACCCCGCTCCAAGGGGCTCACCAGAGAAATCCACGCGAGCCGGGCACTCAGCCACCACCCACTGCTCAGGTGCCGGCAGCTCCACCGGCTGTGTGGAGACAAAGTGCTGGGCTGACATCACAGCCTGGCGGATCAGGATCTGCTGGGCCCCCTCGTAGTGGCGAGCAGCTCGCACTAGCAAGGCCGGTCTGCCAAGAGGGAAGGGAGAGGTATCGGCAGGGAGCCCCGGGCTAGAGGCAGACTGCCTGGGTTTGGGGACCTGCCTGCCCTGGGTGACCCAAGGTCACCCCACCCCACCTCTCTCTGGGTTTCCACCTACAAGGATTACCAAGGGCTTCTACCAAGGGCTCTGACATCATTAGCACTCACCTGATCAGCCACTTGTCCCGCTCCTGGGCAAGTGCCTTCACACCCTCAGCCAGGTCTCCACACTCCAGGTACGAGAAGGGCCGAATCCACTCGGGATTGGCAGCGGGCCCACTCCGTAAGCCACCTCGGCCTTCTGCCATACAACCCAGTACATCTGCCACACAGGCCAGCGCTCGGGCTGCCACACCTGGATCTGCTGCGCCAGCTGCAACTGCAGGACCAGAGGCCAGGGGTGGCTGGGGATGGGACCTGCCCTCAGTGCCCTGTTCCCCAAGAGACTATGCAACAGTCCCCAGACACTCCAGATCCCTCACACATCTTCACTTCTGCCCAAGCTGTCTCCTTACCTGCAAATGCACGCCCCACTTCTCTGCTCACCCTGCCAGCCCCAGCCCAGCCCAGCTGTGCCTCTTCATCACCACCCAAGATGCCCAGAGTGGTTAAGATCTCAGACTCAGGGGTCAAACCACCTGGGTTCAGTCTGAGCCCCACCCCCAGCTAGCTATGTGGCTGTAGAACAACTTCCATAGGGATGATTTTCCAGTCACTGGGACCATTAATGAGGTGCTGCCTGAGCCCCAGCCAGTGTGCCTGAGCCCTCCGGTGGAGCCGGCCACATCCCCCTGGGGCTCTGGCACCTACGTCTCGGCACCCAGTACTGCTGGTGCTCGTAGGACTCAGAAGCTCAGGACCAGGCCTCAGCCTTTCACCAAAACTCCCCACTGATAAGGATGAAGCTTCCCAGAAACCTAAAAGCAAGCTCCACTGTGTCTCTTCCGTGCTTTGAAGTCTCATGGCTCCCTAGTACCCTGAGGTCATCAATCCAGAGGGCAGGTGGTGCTGGGTCTAACTTCTCAGCACAGAGATCCAGAATACTCACCCTGGTCCAGCGTGGCCAGCAAGGGCCCAGGACAACCCTCACGGACAGCGGCCCAGATCAGCGGGCGCAGGCTGAGGTCCTGCTGGGCCTCTAGCACACTGCGTGCCTTATGCAGGGCCTGGTGGAAGAACAGGTCCCGGCGGGAGGCCAGTGTGGCAGCCCGGTCCAGACACGGCTGCAGCTGCTCCCAGGACAGGCGCCAGGAGGCCCTCCAGGCCCACAGGGCCTCACCCCCATCCTCCTGGGGGTCTAACATCCACAGCATGTCCTGGGGTCCCACAGCCCTTGAGGGGTGCAGCACAGGAAAGAGGCGGGCACTGGGAAGGCAACGCTCTGTGGGGGGCGTGTCTGGGTCCCACAGGTCCCAGTTTCTGGCATGGGGAGAAGGCACATTAGCAGGATGGAAGCAGGACTCCTGCTTCCTCACCAAGCCCTAACCGCCTGTTAACAGGGGGCTGGCTAATTCACCAAGGGCAGGACAAATTCTTCGAGGTGGCACAAGCAGGTGGTTTAGGGAGGGAGGCAAACCACCCTGCCTCCTTTCCCAGGCCTCTGAGCAAAATCCCAAAGCCTAAGCACAGCCAGGGATGAGGAGTTGTCCTGGGGGAAGGTGCTGGGGAGGATCGGGCTGCCCAAAACTACCCCCGTTTCCTGGGCTGCTGGGAGGGTCGGTGCTGCTCTGGGGCAGAGGCAGGGAGGAGCCTCGAAGCAGCAGCCACCCTGGCTGCCGAGGCCCACGGAGCCTGTGGAGGCCATCAGTCTCACCGAATGCCTGTCTTCTGGAAGAATTCGCTCCAGGGCATGTTGAGATACGTTCCTGTCCCCTGCCTCTGGGGAAAGAAGAGGAAGCAGGCAGGGCTTCAGAGGCCACGGGAAGGGGTTAGGGACACTAAGACCAGAGGGTTCGGACCTGCTCAAGAAGGGGCAGGAGGAGAGACTTGCACACATGAGAACAAGTTCTGAAACACTGTGACAAGCCCTGGAGCCTCAGCACTCCAGGCCAGGCGCCTGGAATCCCAGGTCTAGGCCCAATCCACTAGAACCGGCTCTGCTGCCCAAGGCTGCTCACCTCCCTCTCTGAACCTCAGTCTCCGGCCTGTAAAGTGAGGTTAAAAATTCCCGGTCAGACTGCCTGCCAGAGCAGATGAGGGGGCAGACACAGACACGGTGATACTTTACTGGACACGGCCTATTCTTCCGGCCAGCACTCAGCAAGCCCTGCTGTGCAGTGGCAGCTGAGCTGGGACCCCAGGGCTCCCCAAAGCCTGAAGTCAGGGTGAGAGAACACGGAGGGTGGCACCTACTTCCCAGCTGTCCAGACGGCCAACGAGGGTGAAGGCACGGACAGGGGTGCCGTGCAGCCCCAAGTGGTGTCCCCGCAGGACAAGGTCACGCAGCTCCATGCCATGTAGCGCCTCAGACTGAGCAGTGTCCAGGCCACTCAGGAAGCAACCGGTGCCGATGTGAATGGGGCCCTGGCAGGAGAGAGGGCACGCATCCTGAGTGGGCGGTGCAGCTCCAGGCAGCCCCCCAACACACACAGGACTTGGCCCCCAAGAGCCTTGCTTTCCCTCTGCCCCTGCTCTTAGGCCTCACCTGGAGATGGCAGTGCTGCAGGACACTCCCAGGACCCAGCCGGACAGGGCCC
The DNA here is from genome assembly GCA_004024845.1 of Tonatia bakeri. Taxonomy (NCBI): domain Eukaryota; kingdom Metazoa; phylum Chordata; class Mammalia; order Chiroptera; family Phyllostomidae; genus Tonatia; species Tonatia bakeri. Next base: position 76,993 of record PVIA01004756.1, on the reverse strand, counting down.
TCCAGCAGACAGCTGATCACGGAGCTCCCAGCCCCCAGTAGCTGCAGCTCCTGTGAAACCAGGGAGAAGCTCATGAGGGCCAGGGCCAGGGGCTGCCCAACCCTCCATCACAGCCAGGGTCCCAGCCCGTGCCCATCAGGAGCCAGATCCCTCTCTACACAGGCCCTGGCACCAGCCTCGGGCCAGCTCCCATCTCGCCCTGTTCACACTGTTCCCCCACAGGCCTGCTCTCCATTCTCCCTGCAATCCTCTAGAACAGGGGTGTCAAACTCATTTTCACCAGGGGCCACATCAGCCTCTTGGTTGCCTTCAAAGGGCCAAATGTAATTTCAACTCTTAACAGTTAAGGAGTAGTTACCTATATACAGTCCTAAAATTATTTCGGCCCTTCAAAGGCAAACTCGAGGCTGATGTGGCCCCTGGTGAAAACAAGTTTGACACCCCTGCTCTAGAGCAAATCTGAACTCAGTAATGGAGGTCCCACCAGATGACAGCTCCCCCAGGAAACCTCTCCCCCGCATCTAGGAACATCCACCACTCTGAGGGCCACCTCTGAACTCTATCTGCCCCCTTCCTCAGCACCATGGCACTGACCCAAGCCCATCACCTCAAATGTGTGTGTCTCCCCAAGCAGACCCCCAAGGAAAGGGTGTAGAGTTTTCTCTAGCTTCTCAATCAGCCAGACCTGGGTGTAGAATCCTGACTTGGCTGCTTACTGGCTCTGTGGCCTCAGGCAAGTTACTTAACCTATCTGAGCCGCCACTGCCTCATGTCAAATGGGGATAATAACACCTACATTCATAGGTGTTAATCTGTTCCAAACATGGTCTAGTCCTTTCCGCCCTAGGAGCCCCTGTCCTGCCTATCCTAAGGTACCTCTGCTGCTTACCTCCAGGCAGGTCTTACCTCTATTTGGGAGTGCACGACCTGGGCCCTCTGAGCCCTGGGGAAAGTGAGGCTGTGCAGGAACTCACTGGCCGAGTTGGTCATGTAGCTGTAGCTGCCGTCGGGGATATATGCTGTAAAGATACAAGCACTGACCCCAACCCTATGCCTGTGGCTGCTCTGATGCCAGGCCTCCATCGGGCCTGGGAGGGCAGGCATGGCAATGAACCCATAGTGCCCGATGGGAAAGCTAAAATCCAGAGAGGTTTAGCAACCTGCCCAAAGTCACACAGGTAGAAAATGGAAAGACTGGGACTGGAGCCCAGGAATGAGACAAAAGGAGGAGAGTTGTCTTTGGTGGGCAGGCAGTGTCAAGGCTCTGGGTTGGGAGAGGGGAACTCCCTGGTCCAGGAGCCCAGGGACCAGGCAGGAGGCAGCCTCATTCTGCGGGTCCTCACTCCTGCCGCCTCCCCACCCCAGAGATCCGAGAGGCAGCACCCACCCATTGTGAGAGGCTGATCACGAAGCTGCCTCCACAGCTCAGCCCGGGCACCCTGAAGATAGCCTGTGACGTCTGCATCACCCTGCCCCATCTCTGGGGGCCGTCCCACCAGGAAGTTCTCTCTGCTCACGTTCCGGGCCATGCACAGCAGAATGTCAAAAAATAGAGACAGCTGGGGCAAGGGTAGGAAGTAGAGCTATTAGGGGGTTCTAGGCGAACTACGGCAGTCCCATCCCCGGAGACGCCGACCCCGAGAGGGGAAGGGGCTAGCCTGCGGTCACACAACCAGGCTGCCCGTGCCGGGGCCTCTCCCCCGAGGCCAGGGCCCACAGCCCCCACCCCTAGTCACCTGGACAGGCCGGGCTCCAGAGTCCACGCCCATGTAGGTGCAGGCGTCCAGGGGCGAGCTCACGTGGGTGGCAAGGAGGTGCTCAGCAGTCTCCACAGAGAAAAAGGCGACCCCAGAGACCTGGAGGAGCCCCCATGAGGATCAGGCCAGGGGACCCTGGGGCCAGGCTTGGGCCTGAGTTGGGAAAGACACACGAAGATGGGCCAGGCCAGGCTGGCTGCCCTACCAGGCAAGGTCCTTCATCTTCTGGGCCACTCCGGCATCCGGATTCCAGGCCTACTGGAGGGCAAGTCCCCCGAAAAGGCACCTTCTGGAACCCCCTCCAATCTTAAGGCCTCCTCCAAAACCTAGTTCTCCATCATCCCCGTGGGCTGGTCCCAGACCCTTAACCACCCCTCTTATCCTTGTCCTTCATTCTAGAATGATTCCCGAGTCATGTTTCAGACTGCCTCCCAACTGCATTCCTGAACTTGCTCACATTCTGGTCCTAGCCCTTCCAGTTCAGGACAAGACCCTTTCCTCAGACTCTAGCTCCACCTGGTCCTCCACCACAGATTCTGGTTCCATCCTGCCCTGGAATCTTCTAGAAGGAACAGGGCTCTGCCCCAAACAGGAAGGCAAACCCTCCCTTTCCCCAGGGTTCCCAAAGCCATACCAGTGGCACCCGCCCATCAGGCCTGGTGCACCGCTGTACCTCCGCCTCGGTGCCCCGGTAGTAAATGTCTGAAACAAAGCCCTGTGTCGGGGAGGAAACAGTTAGGGAAGGGAGCAGGGAGGAAGGGAGGAGAGACACAGCAGGGGTGTTCTCCGGATGAAGCCTAGGATGCACATCTGACAGGTGCCCGCACGCTCCCGGGGAGCACTGTCCCACCCCGACAGCAGAAGGCTTTGCATGTCTTCACAGCCCAGCCCAAGCTCACAGCCTGGCACAGGGCCATGTGTCATTCAAGTTCGGCAAAAGACTAAGCGAGCACAAGCATTGTTGCCACGGAGGAAACTCCTCCAAATGCAGACTATACCAGAAAATCCAGGGCAAGAGGCTGCGCAGAGCACAGGACCTGGAAGCCATGGCAGGCCAGCTCAGCTGCTTGCTCCCTGCCCGCCCCCAGGGACGCTACCTGGGAGTCAGTGAGGTAGACGCCATGGTTCCGGGCATAGGCCACGCTCCCTGGAAAGGCAATCACTCTGGCTCCCCGGAAGCCATCCCAGCTGATCCCTGTGGGTGGGGCAGTCAGGAGGCTCCCTGGAGCCCAAGCCCAAGGCAGGGAGTCCCCAGTCACATAAAAACAAGAGCTCATGGAAGGGGCATCTGGGCACCTCTAAAAGGAAAATATGGTTTCCAAGCCACGTGGACATTCCTCTGGGAGAATGACAATGCCTCCTCACCCAAAGTTCTACCCCAGCCCTTTGGGGCAGAAGGGGCAGGGCTGGTATCTCCATTCTCAGTCTGGGAGAGTGAGGCCCAGCAGGGGAAGCCCCGCCTCCAGGTTTGGACTTCACCCTCCACACCCTACAGCTTCCCTTCTGAATGTGGCAGTGGGCCGGGCCCAGAAATGGTGAGCCAGGGAAGAGCACAACCTCCCCTCGGGCTGTGGCCAGGGAGGCGGTCCCAGGCCATCTCATGCTCACCTGGGTTGGGAGGAACAGACAGCAGCATGTCCGTGCTGCAGACCCACACACCTGGCGGGGAGCCTGGGCCCAGCTGTGGAAGAGAGAGTGCAGCTGGTGGCCGGGCCCAGCCCTTGCTCTGCAGCCACACAGCCCAGCCTCAAGAGCCTGTCCCCATGCTCTAGGGAGACTCTGGCTGCTGAGGTAACAGGAATCTCCCCAGACCCTCCTGCCCACCTCCTGGGGTCACATCTCCCCCCAGTTTTGCCAACACTAGTTTCCTGAAGCTCTAACTCTAGGCAAACCCCAAAGCTGTTCTCCCTGGCATCCCGTCTGAGCCAGGACAAACTATAGCTGGTGGTGCAGTGAGAGAGGGACAAGGCCCCAAGGCACGGCTGGCCTCACCTGATAGCTCATGATATCCAGCAAGCAGTCCAGGTTGCAGACCACAGCCTCCACGGGGGCCTGCGGGTTCTCCACAGGGAGGCAGGTGAAGGCCCGGCCGCAGTCATCGAAGGGGAAGTCTCGGCCCTTGGGGGAAAGCAGGGACAGGTGAGAGGGCCCTTGGGACAGCGAGCCTGAGGACACCCCATGGGCTGTGCAAGGGTGGAAGTCACCAAGCTAGAGGACTTGTAAAAAGTGTTTTCTTGTGTAAATTTTTTCAATTACATGATTATCATAAATAGCTAGAAAATGCAGATAGGCAAAAAGAACCACCACCCCTCAAGAATAATAACAATTCCTCTCATTTTGAGGTGTATCCTTTCAGATTTGTATTCATACATTCTTTAATTTTTTTTTTAACAAAAATGAGATCTCTGAAAAGGTGGCAACAACAGAACACACACACACACACACACGTAAAACTGGGGAAATAAAACTGGGAACCACATAAAGCCAGGCTCCATTTTCAGCATTTAATGAAGCATCTCGGCATCTCAGTGCCGGAAGCAGGCACTGAGTGTCGTCGCCACCCTCACTTCACAGATGCGGACACTGAGGCCTAGAAGGGTCAGGCGACTTGCCAAGTGACAGAGCTGCTAAGTCTCTTTCCAGGCAACCCACAGAATTAGACGGGCCTATTAATCACTCTCTAATATTCCACCAGGAGGATAAGCTGTTTATATTTAGCCAGGTGCCTGTTTTTGGACAGCTGGATCAATTCTAATTCCGATTCTCCTGGATTTGCACGATGAACACCTTGCACACAGACCCCGTGGGTGCTGTCCAACCCCGAGGATCGATGGCGCCGGCCTTCTGCTCGGCACCTTGCCCAGCGTTTTACTCACTGTGTGCAGGATGAGGATCCAGGCTGAGTGTAGGACATCAGATGTGACCACCTGTCAAGAGTGAAAAAGCCTGTTGACAGAGGCCTGGGCAGAAGGCGCCCAAGGACGGCACCCTCTTGCCTGGGGAGAGACCCTCACACGAACCCGCTCAGGTGCCAAGGGAACAAGAGGAGCACTCACCGTGAAGCCTGCCTGGGCACTCAGGTGCTCGGCAGCCACCAGCAGGGCATTGAGAGTGGCTCCCCCACTGCCCACACGAGTCTCGGGGTCCTCCACAGCCAGCACCAGCGTTCCTGCAGGGATCTGCTCTCGTTTCTGGCGCACTTCCAGCTCTGTGGTCAGAACGTGGCTGGGACCTGCCCTCAGCCTCCCGGCCCTGGTCCCAAGCACCTAACGCCAACCTACTGATCATTATTTTATCTTCTTTGACTCAGTAGTTTTCCATGTAGTCGTTCATTAGAGCTTTACCCACCTCTGTGAGGTAAGTACAGATGAGAAAACCAAGTCTCAATGAAGTAACATGATGTATCTGTATACTAAGGGTCACGTGACTAGGAAGAAGCATCACCTGGGTTTGAACCCAGGACTGCCCGACTCCTGCAGCTGTAGGGGTGTGGTGGGAGGTAGGGCTGAGTGGGCAGGGAGGATCCCCTACCTCTCTGGAAAACCTCGACGCTGTCCTTGTACTGACATGTAAGGATGATAACCGTCCAATCAACACCTTTGGGCTGCTCCATTCTGGACAAAATTGAGGGGCTTCCTAAGGCAGAGACAGGGGTGTACATGAATTATCATACCCTAAAATTGACTTTTTGGTGTACAGTTTTATAAAATTTAACACATGCATAGATTCTTGTGGTCACCACTATCTGTATCCCAAAAACTCCCGTATGCTACCCCTTTACAGTCATGCCTTCCTGCATCCCTCACCCCTGACAACCACTGATCGGGTCTTCACAGCTCGAGTACAGCTGTAATCTTCTGAGATTGGCTTCTTCCACTCAACATAATGCTTCTAAGATTCATCCAAGTTGGCCATGCATATCAGTAGTTCTTTCTTTCCTTTTTTCTTTTTTTTTTGGCCAAGCATCATTCCATTGCATGAACCTTCCACGGTCTGTTTCTCCAACCATGCACTGACGGACGGACGGACAGACACTGGGCTGTTTCCAGGCTTTGACAGCCAAGAACAGAGCTGCTGTAAACATTCACGTGCAAATGCAGGGTGAACAGAAGACTTCGTCTCCCCAGGTGGGTACCTCGCTGTGGGACTGCTGTATTGTGTGTAAAGGATATCTTTGACTTCATCTTTCTGGGTGCATGTGATTTCCTCAGGAGAGGAAGTAAAAGGAGCAGGGTGAGGAAGTCAGTGGGGCTGCCCTTTCTTTACTACCAGCCTCTCATCACTCAGTTCATTGGCTGTGGCCTGGGGGGAGGGAAGGCCTAACCTCCCAGGCTCCTGAGGTGGAAGGGAATCCCCTGGAGAAGGGGGCAGTTGTGGGAGGGGTGTACCAGCCTGTTCAAGGGATCCAGCCAGGGTGCCAATAGTGCCCACTCCAGGGACCTCAGAGGGGATCTCCCCTCCCAGGGGCTCTAAGCCTAAAAGAGGCTACAGCCCTACCTGCCAACCACCATCCTCCAGGGCACTCTGAGCAAGTGAGGGGAAGAGGAGGCCACAGCTACAGCTGCACCCCTTCCGGTCTTCCCCAACACTTCTCTCCTGCCAGATGGAAAACCAATCTGACTCCAGGGCGTCCCCACCCAACACCTCCACAGACAAGTCCCCAGGAAGGCCCTGACACCTACCTCCCACACAGTCCCAGCTGCTGCCCTACAAAGTGGTCCACCCCCACCTCTTCCCTCCAGGCCCCAAAGCTCAGTGTCAGAGAGATGGTGGAGCTGGCTGCCTGCCTTCCTAGAGGTGCCCAGAACACATGTCCTGCCCATGCCCCAGCCAAAGCCATCAGGAAACCTGAACCACAGCAAGTTTCTTCTTGGACCAGACGCCTCTGCCACCAGTCCTGTGGTTAAGGTTGACAGGCACCACCACTTAGCAACACCCACACTGCCACGAGCTTTCAGGGAAAGCCTCCACCACTAACAGAAACTGCTCTGTTCCCTGCTCAGCCCAGGAGGGAAATCCAGAGGGGAAATCTGAGCTAGAGATCTTGGCCAGACATCTGAGGGCAAAGGCATTCCCCAGGATGCCCAGGACGGCCTTCCCAGTAAAGAGGCAGCGAGGGAGTCCAGCCTGGCCCCCACCTTCCTGTGTGACCTTTGGCACCCCTAACCCTCTCGGGGCCTCCTGAGCCAGGAAGTACAATCCACTGATGCTCCCAACTTGTGCACAGGGAGGCCATGCTTTCCACCAACGGCTCTCAACCAAGGACTCAGCACAGCAGGGACATGAAGACAGAGCTATTCCAGCAATTTAGGGATCCTCTGCCAGGCGATCTTGGCTCCAGGACTCCCCATGCACCCAACAGAAACTGTCACAACCTCACTGCAGTCTGAGACCCTCCCTACCCATCCCTCCCTACTTCTGATATTCCTTCACAGGGAGCAGACGGACAGCTTCCCCTGCTTCCTCCAGCTCCCTCCTCTTTTTCCTTCTCCCCAATAAATCTAATCCTACCTTGGTCTCAGCTTCTCCAAGAACCTGAACCAACATGGAGAGTATATTATCCCCCTTTGGCACCTTCGAAGGAAAAACCACCATACAAACCTCTAAGTTAACTGTGTGAGAAGTATTATCTTTATCCTAAAGAAAACATGATGAAGAAACTGAGGCACAGCCTTGGTGACTCAGTTGGTTGGAACCACATCCCACACACCAAAAGGTTGCAGGTTAGATTCCCTGTCAGGGCACATACCTAGGTCATGGGTTTGATCCCCAGTTGGGATGCATGTAGAAGGCAACCGATCAACATTTCTTTTCTCATATCACTGTTTCTTTCTCCCCCTCTCTCTCTCTCCCCCTTCCTCCCTCCCTTCCTCCCTCCCTCCCTCCCTCCCTTCCCCCTTCTTCTCGATCTAAAATCAATAAACATATCCTTGGGTGCGATTTTTTTTTAAATGCAACTGAGGCACAGAGAGATTAAGTCACATGTCCAAGGTCACACAGCTATCAAGTGACAGAGCCAAATGTGAACCCAGACACTTTTGTTCCAGGGTCCAGTCTTTTCACCACTACTCTGAACCTACTGTGTACGAGTGAAAAAAAGAACGGAAGGGGTAAATACACGTAAAGGGCTCCATACAGGTGGCAATGAAGTGGGATGACATTAACAATAAAACCACATCTGCCTATGAAAACTTGTTTCAGGTGGCATCCTTTCTCCTTAATCAACTTCTCAACTCTGCCACCTTACTTGCAGTAAGTGGCCCGATGTCACTGTTTTCAGGGGACCCCTTGCTGAAGTCTTCATATAGGCTCAATGCTTTCTGGCTCAACCCTCAACCATCAGTCAGAACACATTTTCTATTCGTATCTTCTACCCACACATTTAAGCGCATTTTCCATCTTAACCAAGCACTTATCACTCCTACTGCACTGTGGCTGTAACTGCTGCAGTTTAAGGTGCAACAGCAAAACCAGAACGAATTTTTTTCCTTTTTCACAATTTCACTGATAGATTTGTTCTTACCATAGATGTTAGCAGCCTTGACATGTGATTTTTTTCTCTTATTAAATACAGAACTTTCATCTTCTCACTTAAAGGAAGCACTTAACGGCTACTCTTTGCCATATCTGAATCCCAAGCAACACTACCTTTGCGTTTTGGGGCTATTATCAAGTAAAATAAGGGCTACTTGAACCTGACAGTGGATCTGATAACCGGGAAGGCTACTAAGTGACAAAACAGCTGGTAGCTTATACAACCTGGATAAGTGGGACAAAGGGACGATTTACGCCCCAGGCAGGAGGGAGCAGGTCCAGGGAGATTTCATCGGGCTACTCAGAACTTCAAACAATTTTAAAACACGCACTGTTTATTTCTGAAATTTCCATTTGATATTTCAGACGGAAGACCTCAAGTAATTGAAACCGTGGAAAGGAAAACCGCGGATAAAGGTGGGACGACTAGTGTAACTGAGATTTGTGCATAGTGACAAGACCCCCATGGGCACACTGGGGCAGGAAAATCGGCCTCAAAGCAAAATCCTCAGTGCCGGTATTCAGCACCCCACCTGCCTCTGGGGTGAGGAGACCCTGGAGCCCGTATTCCCTGCCTATGCCCAGCGCTCCCAGGTTCCGAACTCCCATGGAAAAACCCAGGCAAGAGGATAGTACGACCGACCGGCGACTCCCCCTTCCTCCTACAGCCGGTGGGCGCCCAAGGGCTCCAACAGAGTTCTCGGAAACTCTCTGCCTCGGTCCTGCGCCTGGGAATGGATCCGCCAGGAAACGCCAACCCGGTACTGAGGCGAGGAAAGCGACGACTCACGAGGACCCGCGGACCCACGTACCTTGCTCCGCCAGCACTAGGCTCAGCCGGCCCTCGAATGCCGGGGCTGCGCGACCCTTGCGGCGCACCCTGGGAAATGTAGTTTCACCCCTCCGCCTGCCCTGGGTTGTTCTCTCCGGAAAAAAAGCTCCCCGCTATAGCATGGGCAGACGAATATAGTCAGGACAGCGCTTTCTGAAAGAGGGGTCAGTCTTCAGATCCCAAAAGAAGGTGAAGCGTGAAGGCGACTCCGTTGGCCAGCAAAACTACAACTCCCAGAGGAACCAATGATTCTTAAAGGCAAAGGCTTGTTTTCTGGGACGCCAGGTTGCAGGTTTTGGGTTTGTTTGACCCCCCTGCAGGGACCTGAAGCGCATGCTTTAATCCGGAGGGAAAAAAATCCAGGGAGGGAGGTGGGGAAAGGAGAATCCCAGATGTTGCCCCAAAGTAAGCGGCTACCATAGGATTAGCAGTTAGTAATGTTTTCGGGGTTTTCAGCACAGGGATCCTTCCGGAAGAAACTTTCCGGCTCTGCAGTGGAAAGAGGATTTACGGAGCTTTTTGATAAGTTTTGAATGGCAGCATTGTTTGTAATAGCTGGAAATTGGAAACACTCTCTCTTTAGGGTACTGGAGAAATAAACTAGGCACATCCATATAATGGAATACTGTGTAGCAGTTAGAACCAGGTAGAACTTTATGTACAATAGGAAATGGTGTTCACGACATTTTGTTAAGGGAGAAGCAGCACGCTATAGAACCCTATGTGTGGGAAGCCACTCATTGCAAAAATAATGTACATGGACACATAGTATGTGTAGGAACAGGACTGGAAGGGAACACAACCCCGGTGCAGAGACTGCTAGGAATGGGGAGAGGCAAGGAGAACCTAAGCTTTATCTGTATGTTTTAATTTTTCTTACAAGAACATACTTTCCAAATCTGTCATTAATAGGGGAGCCTGAGAGGTCCTGTCTTCAGTCTCAAAGGAGACTGGGGAGCCTACTGTAGTCCTGTGTAACCTTGGCCAGTCACTCGGTTACTCTGAGTCTCCTTGTCACCATCTGTAAAAACTAATTAATAATAATATCAAATGCTGCGATTGTTGTGAGGGTAAAATACATGCTTGACTCCATGGTAAATGCTGAACATATTAACCATTTGACAAGAGAAAAATGCTGAGTTATCCCGAATTAATTTATAGCAGGCCAGAGGGTGGGGAGGAGAGAGGTAAGAGGTTAGTCAGTTAACAGAGCCACAGGCCAAAACCGACAAAGGAATGTGTACATTCCTGAACGTATGTTACAACTTGCAATGAACTTCGGGGGCTCTCTAAAAAAATAGTGAACCACAAGCCGCCACCTCATCCAGTTTATGCATGAGCTCTCTGGCTTGTTGCCCCAAACCAACCCAGAACCCCTCTTTAAATATAGCCAGTGTCAGTTCTTTCAGAACAACTTATATCTTTCTTCCCCAAACCCGTTGTATAAAAAGGATCCTCCGCCCCCAGCTCCAGGACTGAGGGCACGTTCTTCTCCGTCTAGCCCTGCTACCACTGGTTCAGACTGTATGTTCCAGGATGTGGTCCTTTTTATGGCTAGCATATGGCTCAATAAACTCTTTCTTTTAGGAAAGCCTCTGGCCACAATGGTTTCTTGTTCAACGTATTATGATTCTGTTTATTGTTGATATTCCAATGCTGCCGAGTTAAAGTGGGGTCTTTGTTTTGTCTACTAGAACGGTGCCTAGGACATTGTAGGTGGTTATAACAGTTTGTTGAATGAATGAATGAGCAGTCCCCTGCTCTGCTTCTACCACCTCACTACCTCCCTCAAATTTCTCTCCTTCCCTCCATCTTCTCCCACTGGACTCATTCCCTGTCTTCATTTGGCTCAGGTCTCATCCTCCTTCCCACACTTCAGTGCCTGTTCTTTCTTCTGGGAGCCCAGGAGGCCTCCGGGGAAGTGATGAGCCAGCTGCCTCCCACTGCTGCTGTTCTCATCAATGCAGATCCCTTCCCTGCAGTGCAGTGGGAAGTCGGAATGCCTACAGCCACAGCTTTGGTGGGGGCTCAAGGAAAATAACACGTCCTAAGGAGCTCAGAGGTCAAGGGCTTCACCCCACCTCCACGGGAAGACATGCTGGAGGGGTAGGGAGTGGTTCCAAGGCCACGTGGACTTCTCAGACTGAGAGGCAAAGATACTTGAGGGGGGTCTTTGATGAGAGGAAGGTCTCAGTGCAATCCGTCAGCAGCAGACACAAAAACACCAAGCTTTCAGCTCCGTGTTTAGTCCTACTGTCTGCAGCAGGGTAGACGGAGCCATAAAAAATGTTCCAAAGTTGTCTGTGGTATAGGGTAGAATCTAGTGGTTAAATACAAAGGTTTGAAATCAGTTCCCATTACTTTCTTACTGTGTGAGCAAGCCACTGTCCCTTTTTGAGCCTCATTTTCTCCATCTATAAGAAAAGAATAGTATTTACCTAATTGGGTTGTTGGAAGGATTCAGTGAGCTAATGCACATGAAAGGGTTAGCACAGTGCCTGGCCAGAGTAAGCACCCAACTTCCTTATTATTAAATGCTGCCAGTGAGTGAGGGCCCAGGAAAGCTTCTTGGAGGAGGTCCAATCTGCAGGGCCCTGGATGAGATGTGCAGCTGCTGCTGGTAGCAGGAAATCCCCTTGGGAGCCAGGACTGCTGCCCACGGGGATATCTTAGATTGGGTCCCCTAGATACAGACCCTGAGACAGGGATTCCAGTGCAAATGATTTAGAGCAGAGGAAAGCAGGATAGAGCAGGGGAAGTAGCCAAGCAAAGATGTGGCTTCATCTAAACTACAGGTGGCAAACACAAGGCCCGAGGGCAGAGTCCGGCCCTCCACCTTGTTTTATCCAGCCCAGCACCTTGTTTCTACCCGGTGGCAGCGCTGAGTTCTTGCTTAACAGTTAAGGAGTAGTTACATTTGAACAGTCTGAAAATTACATTCGGCCCTTTGAAGGCAACCATGAGGCTGACGTGGCCCCCAGTGAAAATGAGTTTGACACCCCTGATCTAAGCTTTGCCTCAGTCTGATCCTACAGTGAGCTCTGGAACATATAATGCACCATAAGGTTTATCCCCCTCAAAAACAAGGGAGATTTATGTACTGTAGGCCACTGGAAGGTGGGAAACAGAGCAGCATAATTTGCTAGGCATTTCTGAGTGAAACATGGACTATGTGGACTGAGGACCATTCTCTGGAGAAGGGTGAAGCTGTGAGCCGTTAGCAGCCAACACAAGGAAAATGGGGTGGCAGCCCTGTAAAGGGAGGTCACCAACAGCATTTACCACAGGAGGACTGGCAGAGAGATAGAAACTGGGTAAAGAAAATGGGAAGAGGATATTGAACTCTCCTGTTGGGTCTTCCAAGGAGAAAATGAAACAGCTGGTATGGTTTTTAAAAATTAAAGCACAGCCCTGGCTGGTGTGGCTCAGTGGATTGAGCGCTGGCCTGCGAATCAAAGGGTCACAGTTCCGATTCCCAAATCAGGACACATGCCTGGGTTGCTGTGGACCAGGTCCCCAGTAGGGGTGTGTGAGAGGCAACCACACATTGATGTTTCCCTCTCTCTTTCTCCCCCCCTTTCCCTCTGTCTAAAGATAAATAAAATCTTTAAAAAAAAAATTAAAACACAGACTTGAAAGAATAAGCAAACAGTGAACCTCTTCTGGAGAGTTATTACACGCACTTACCATTAAGTGGCCCCTCTTCCCTTAAGCCCGCCCCCCGCGACTGTGAGACAATTTGTGCACTATTTCCCAGAGAGTTCTGTAAGATGTGAACAAGTGTTGCCACAGGGAGGGTGCGCAACCATTAAACAACGGTACATAGGTTTCTTCTTACAACTTTTAAAAATCAATATAGTCGATAAACAAAATGTAGTGTATTCATACAATGGAATGTTATTCAGCCACAAAAAGAATGAAATAGCCCTGGCTTGGTAACTCAGTTTGTTAGAGCCTTGTCCCAAAATGCCACGGTAGCGAGTTTGATCTCCAGTCAGGGCACACACGAGAAACAACCAATGAATACATAAATAAGTGAAACAACACATTGATGTTTTTTCTCTTTCTGTCTCCCTTCTTCTCTCTAAGATAAACAAAAAATTTTTTTAAATTTAAGAATGAAATACTAATACATGCTACCACACGAATGAACCTTGAAAACATTATGCCAGGTGAAAGAAGTCAGATGCAAATGACCATAGATTGTATGATTCTATTTACATAAAATACCTGGAATGGATAAATCCTCAGGGGCAGAAAACATGTAAGTGATTGTTAGGGGCTGGGGTGGGGAAATGGGGAGTGACTGCTTAGTGGATACAGAGTTTTCTTCTGGTAAAAATGCTTTAGAACTAGAGATATTGGTAACAAAATATTGTGAATGTACTAAATACACTGAATTGTGTTCTTTAAAATGTTGATTTTTATATTATGCGAATATCACCTTCTTTTTTAAAAAAAAAAAAATCTCAGTGTGCTGGTTGCTAATGGGGTATCACTGCTCTCAGGCCTTCACAGTGGACAAAGCCAAAGGAAAAAACACCTATATGCCTGGAGAACTGTGGGCTAACACACAAAGCATTCAGCAAACATGCCAGGTTAGGGAGTCCTTTCCTAGAAGAGCATGTCTCAGGATCTGTAATGCAGCACAACTCGGAGAAGGCTGATCCGGTGTACAGGACATAGGTGGGAACTGGGACCTCTGAGATGAGTCTCCCCGCACACTAAGGATGGGGCACAAATGGGAGGATGACTTCTGCTTTAATTAGCACCTGTCTTCTGTCATCTTGTGTGTCCTTTGAGAAACTGCTCCTCTGACCCATGCATGAATTTATCCACCAGAATAAGGGTCTCCATCAACAATGAAAGGACAATTTAAAAAGTTTGGTATTTTTAATGTTTTGCTAGATCTCAAGTTCTCAGAAAGTAGGGTCCAATTCTTTGATTTCTGTATATTTCATGGTGCCTACCATGAGGTAGCACATATTATACAAATGACCTTGGACAAGCCACTTAAACTTTCTGAGCTGCCTGACAATTCTCCATTCAATGGGGACTCCTGCCAGAGGCCAAGTGACTTTTCACTGATTTTATATGTATGTACAAAGCGTATATATATATATATATCACACATATACATACATACACACACACACACACACACACATATATATATATTTTAGAGAGAGAGAGGAGAAGGGATGGAGAAAGAAAGGGAGAGAAGCATTGATTGGTTTCTTCTCTCACAATCCCAACCAGCGACCTGGCCTGCAACCCAAGCATGTGTCCTGACTGGAAATTGAACCAGCAACATTTCAGTTTGTAGGCTGGCGCTCACCCCACTGAACCACACCAGCCAGGTCTAATCGATATATTCTTTATCGATTAGATAAAGAATATCTAATTAGATAAAGAATATCCTTCTTAAAGGTCTCTTTGGACCTACAGAAGCCAGTCCCCTGCTTTCCAATAGTTTACTATCCAATGAAGTAATGATAAAAAAAAAAAAGACACCATCAATTGAAGGTTCCCCAATTCCATTCATATAATCTTTAATTGGGACCATCAACATTTAGATCATTTTTAAAAAAGATTTTATGTATTTATTTTTAGAGAGAGGGAAAGGAGGAGAGAAAGAGAGAAACATCAGTGTGAGAGGGAAACATCAGTCCGTTGCCTCTTGTACACACCCCAACTGGGGACTGAGCCCAAAACCCAGGCATGTGTGCTTACCAGGAATCGAACCTGCAACCTTTAGCTTTGTGGGACAACGCCCAACCAACTGAGCCAGACCAGCTAGGGTCAACATTTAGATCATTTTTCTTTTTCTTTTTGTAATGATGTTACAACTGTGTATCTCTATATGTAACTAAGAACATATACAAATAGGATACTTTCTTATAAACTGTTACATCAAGTGGTGTGTACATGTGTAATTTGAAGATATTAGCAAGTTGTTCTTCACAGAGGCTGTGCAATTTCAGTCACACTGGCAGTGCACAAGAATCCTTGTTCCCCACGCTCTTGCCAAGATAGTTATCAAGCTTTTTGATTTCTGCCAATCTGATAAGTGAAAAATGATTATCTCAGCGCAGTTTTAATTTACATTTCTTTTATTAAGAGTGAAGCTCTGAGAAAATAAGTGTTGGAGGGGATATGGGGAAATTGGAATGCTTGTGCACAGTTGGTGGGGATGTAAAATGGTACAGCCATGATGGAAAACATGGTGGTTCCTCAAAATAGTGAAAACAGAATCATCACATGATCCAGCAATTTTACTTTTGGGTATATAACTAAAAGAACTGAAAGCAAGTTGAACAGATAGTTGTGCGCCTGTGTCCGCAGCAGGGTTATTCACAATAGCCAAAAGATAAAGCAACCTAAGTGTCCACCAACGAATGAATGGGTAAAATGTGGTACACACAAACAATGGAATATTATTCAGCCTAAAGAAGGAAGGAAATCCGGACACATGCCACAGCATGGATGAACATTGAGGACATTATAATAAGTGAAATAAGCCAGACACAAAAGGACAAATGCTGTATTCAAACTCGTATGATATCATGGTCAAACAGAGACAGAAAGTGGAATGGTGGCTGTCAGGAACAGAGCGGGGGGAGAATGTGAGAAGTGAGTGTTTAGTGGGTATGGGTTCAGAACTTCCGTTTGGAAGATGAAAAACGTTCTGTGGGTAGGTCATGCTGATGGTAACACAACAATGTGAATGTACTTAATGCCACTAAACGGTACGCTTCAAATCGGCTGAGATGGTAAATTTTATGTTGTATGTATTTTACAGTCTTTTAAAAATGAAGCTTTGCATCTTCTGATGTAAGAACCACTGTGTTTCCTTTTCTGTGAACTGCCTGTTCATATCCTCTTCAATCTTCTTTGGTTTCTTGGTCATCGTACTGATTTGCAAAAGCACTTTGTGTTAGCCTTTTTCCTCTGACATCAACTGCATACATTTCTTCCATTTTTCTATTGACTTAGTTTTTGTCAGCTGTTGTTGGTTTTGGTGTGTAGGTAGGTTTGAGGCAGAGCTCTTGTTACCGTGGCTCAGGCCAGCCTGTAGCATGCGGGGCCAACTTCGTGTAGGAAAGGTTTCACAACGCAACTACAGGTGATTTTGAGAGGATGTTTATTAAAGCTGGGGACAGGGAAACGAGGAAGTGCTTCCGACAGAAATTACAAGAGAGCCCAGGCGGTGCTCTGCCTCGGCTCTGGAGAAACATTATAGGAAAGGAGTGAGCCAGGCGGGGCTGCTGTTGGCTCCCTGGGAAGGGAAGGTCACGGTGACCGAAGCCGCCGGAGTGGGGCTGTTTTTAGCTCACTGGGAAGTCGGAGACTAGGGGGCCTTGGAGATGGGATGGGGGTGAGAGGGATAAGCTTGGGGCCAGCTGCTGTGCCCGCCGCTCCCTCATCTGCAGGTGTCCTGGGGACCCTTAGAGTTTAGAAGGAAGTAACAAGTTGGTGCTGGGGAAAGGGCAGAGGCCGCCCCTAGTCTTTGTCCTGAGGGTTTTTCTCTCTCTCCTGCAGGTAAGAATCTTGGGGGAGGGTTTCAGCAGAACATTCATCAGCTTTCCAGGTGCATTTTTAATATGCTGATGCATCAGCATGTGAGTAGTGGCGGGGACGGGGCGGGGGGGGGGGAATTGGGATTATTCTTTGGTCTGCTTTACTGTTTTACTTTTATCTTGGGTCTGTCTGGCTCTGATGGGGTTTTGTTATTTGTTCCCCTGACTTCATCTGTCCTTGGATTTAACTGGCACAAATGGCATTAATTGGGTCTCTGTTCTCTATTCCGCACCCCCCACACCCCTCCCCATACACACACACACACACACACACACACACACACACACACCAGGGTGATTTAAACTGTTTATTCTCTGGTTAGGGAGGGGAGGTATAAACCATTTGTTCTCAAGTGCCATAGGTTAGGAAGATAAGGTGGTGGGATTTACCAGCTGGTTGTAAATTGTTCAAACTGTTTGGCCTTGTTTAATTTTCTTATCTCAGTTTCTCTATTCCACACACCCAGGAATTTGTCTAGTTTCTTAACTATGCTGTCAGACTCTGACTGAAAAAATTTTAAAACCATTTTAGTATAGAAGACTTCAGTACATGCAAAAGCAGAAAAAGATGTTATAATGAACTCTAAGCAATCATCTCCCAGATCCACCAATTATCAGTTTAGCCAACCTTGTATCTATACCTTCACCCCAACCCTAGATTATTGTTATTTTTTAAATCTTCACCCAAGGACATCCCCCCCATTTTTAAAGAGAGAGAAATTGGGAGAGAGAGAGAGAATGGGAGAGAAAAACATCAATCGGTTGCCTCCAGTACACACCCCAACAGGTGATTTAACCACAACCTAGGTATTTGCCCTGACCAGCGATCAAAACCACAGCCTTTTATTTTATGGGGAGCTTTATGGGATTACGCTCCTACGAACTGAGCCACGTCAACCAGGGCCCATCCCTGGAGTATTCTGAAGCAAACTCCAACATCTTATCATTCTATAAATATGATGTCAGTATATATCACTAACTGAGACCTATTTAAAAAACAAAACAAAACAAAATAAGACACATGCCCTGGCTGGTATGGCTTAGTGGATTGAGCACTAGCCTGCGAACCCAAGGGTCTCTGGTTTGATTCCCAGTCAGGGCACATGTCTGGGTTGTGGGCCAGGTTCCCAGTAGGGGGCACGCAAGAGGCAACCACACACTGATGTTCCTCTTCCTCTCTTTCTCCTTCTCTTCCCCTCTCTAAAAATGAATAAATAAAGTCTTTTTAAAAAATTGCATTGTATTCATTGAAGAAACTGGGTCATTTATCCTGTAGAGTTTCTCACTGAATTTTGTTGATTGCATCTCCATGGTTTCAGATAATGCCTTCCTCTGATACCCATATATTCTGTACGATGGTGTTGTCAGATTTGGGGTGACTTCTTTTTTGACACTACTTTCAGGGTATTGTACTTCCATCAGGGTTTGTTATCTGTCTGTCTTCAGATGAATCCAATTGTCTTCCTTTTTCATGAAATTAGTAGCCATTGGTGATTTTTGCCTAAATCCATTAATTTTTTCAGAGTTGAACTATTTTTTTAGCAAATGATTTCCCAATTGTCCCTTTACTATTTATAGAATAATTCACCTTTTTCCCCACTTATTTGAAATTTACCTTTACCACATGCCAAATTTCCATGAGTGTTTCCTTCTGGACCTGCAGGTCTCTGTGACAGACCCTTGGATCTATCACACTGCTTTACCTGTTCTTTTATAATATGTTCAGTACCTGAGAAGGCTCACACCCTTCACTACTGTTCATTTTTCAAAAATTTCCTGACTACTCTTGCTTGTTATTTTTCCAAATGAACTTTTTAAAAAAATACTTTATTTATTTATTTTTAGACCAAGAGGAAGGGTGGGAGAAAGTGGGGGAGATAAACATCAATGTGTGGTTGCCTCTCGAGCACCCCCAACTGGGGACCTGGCCTGCAACCCAGGCATGTGCCCTGACTGGGAATCAAACCAGCGACACTTTGGTTCACAGGCCACACTCAATCCACTGAGCTACACCAGCCAGGGCTCCAATGAACTTTTAAACTCAATTCATCTACTCCTCCCTCTCATTTCAAAACAAAACAAAACAAAACAAAAATCTTGGTATTTGTACTGGGACCACATTAAATTTATAGATTAACTTATTTCTTTTTGTCAGTCATCCTATCCCAGGCATATGCCCCGACTAGGAACCGAATCAGCAGCCCCCTGCTTCACAGGTAGGCACTCAATCCACAGAGCCACACCAGTCAGGGCGGATGTATTATTATTATTATTATTTCCATCTTACAGATGAGAAAATTGTGCTATTTGCTCTGGGTCATACATACCATTAGGTGTGGGAGCTGCCAGATTAGTCTAACTTTCTTTCTGTCCACAGAAAGAAACCCAGGGATGGAGACAGCCAGCTCCTCTTTGCACCTTGCTACTTAGTAACTATCAGCCTCCAAAGCCCTGTGATGTCATCCACCATATCCCACTGTTCCACTGTCTCTCTTGCATTGGACAGCTCACCAGCAAACCTAGGTTTTTAAATGAATGATGCAAATTCGAGTGCTACACATGGAGCTGAGACAGCTGGGAAGAGCCTTCCGGAGGCAGGAAAACTCAAAGTAGACTTTGGACAATCAGGCAGAATTTGGATGGGTGGAGAGGATGGGAAAGCACAACCAGCAAGGAGAAATGGGTGAACCAATTTGACATCTAATTGGGAGGTAGTTAGGGTGATGATGGGGGTTCCTCTTAGAGCTGAGGGACACAGAGGGTCTCTCTGTTCTGCCCATGAAAAGACATTTTAATTCTCCTTGAATAATGTGCCTAACAGAGATTTGGGAGATGGATGTAAACTCAGAAAAGCTCATTTACTTTCTACCTGTGAGGGAGTGTGGCCATTGCAAGGGACTCAGGTTCAGAGGCAAAGCCCTTGCAGGAACGGCCGAGGCAGCTGGTTTCATGGGCACAGAGTGGGGTTACGTGTGGATCATTAGCCTCCCCACAGCCCGTGATGGGAACACGAATGGAAAGGAAACAGAAAAGCATTCCAGAGTCAACTTTAGCCAAGGTGCATGCAGTGCCTCTGGTGGTCACGTGGCTTCTTGCCCAGGGATGTAGGGATAACTCACCCATCCTTTTGGCACTTGGTGGATAGGCAGAAGGCTAGAGCCTGGGTTCCCAAGACCCAGAGCAGATATTCCTTTGTCAAAGATGAAGCAGACACTAGTGAAAGTGGTAAGGACTGATTTTAACCAGTAATAACTATTGCAATAAGGAAGACAGTCCAGCATGGACTGAATCAACGCAGACTTGTCCAGAGGTGAAGGAGCATTTTAAAAGGAGAATGAGGAGTAAAGGAGGTAAGCAGGGGCTCAGTAAGATCAGGGAAGTGAAAAATTACAAAGGGTTGGTCATTGTAAATGCTGATTAGTCCAACTGTGTCTGCTTGCTGGAAATGACTGAGGTTAGGATTCTAACCTCCCACAGAGACGGGAGACAGAGGCCCTGTGCTTTCTGAGATGACATTTCAAGGGAATGGCTTTCAGGTCCTTGGGAGAGACACTCCTGAGTTGTAGGAGGTACACATACATCTCAAAGGGACAAAGGAAGGAGTCACAATTATAAGGCCTTTTTAGTAAATGTTCTGAGAAAGAGGTGGTCAGGAGCCTATCATCCAGTGTTGGCTAGAACAAATGGTAAATTCTTTCAGCAGCCTTGAGCTTTATCAGGCAGGGGCTTTAAAGGGGACTAGGTCATCCTAGGGATGTGGTCTTGAGCTGCTATTTTAAGTCTTTTAATGTAGGGGGAGGAGGGTGGATAAAATAATTTGTGTTGAGGGTATAATTTTGAGGCATATGGAAGATGTCTGTCTCCGAAGAGCCTGGCTAAATTTTGGTCAAGCAGAGAATCTTTCTCACCTTACAGTTGAAGAGTCTGGGATTGTGGCTGAGGGTGATGGTCACCAAGCTTCCCCTTCAGAGGTCTGTAGCTCCCAGAACATCAGCACAGCAGATGGTAAGGAGGGTCTACCTGGTAGGTGTGAGTCACTCTGATACTTGACAAATCAGGAATCCACCTCCCTACCTCTCACTCTCCATCCTCCACCCCCGTTTTAGGTCAGAACTAACCCAGAAGTAGCAGGTTCCACTGAGCTGATTCTGTCAGAACCCTACTCAACCAACGCCAACAGAAACAGTTGTCCAAGTGGTTCCTCAGCCCAGCAGTGTCAGCAGCACCTGGGAACTTGCTAGAAATGAAACTTCTGAGGCCCATTCTAGAGTTGATGAACAGAAGTGGGAGCTGGAGGGGGGGGGGGCTGTCCAGCAACCTGTGTTTGAACAAGATCTCCAGGAAAATCTGACAAACGCCAAAGTTTGAGAACCACTGACTCACAGGCCTTTCTTCTGCTGCAGGGGATGAAACGGTGGAGGGTAAAACTGAGGTTAGCCTGGAATTTCATAAAGGATTTGAGCTAGAATTGAAAGTGGGGAAAGGAGAAAACATAGAAAAATATTGAAAACGTGTGCACTTGACCCTAAACAGTAGGGAATGGATGGCATCTAACAGAAAAAGAGATGAGAATGGAATGAGAACGTGCCCCAGCGGGTGGGAGCTCCAGCAAACCCACAGACCCTGGGGCCCCGTTCCCAGGTGGGTAAAACCCCACGCCCACGCAGCCCCCCACGCGATCTCTACTCTGGCCTAGATGTAGCAGCCCAACGGCAGCTCCGGCTGGCAGAGCCCGGGAATGAAGCCACACTAGCCTCAAGTCATAGCTGTTCGCGAGCGCGAGTGGAAGGTGCTCGGAGTGCGGTTCAAGGGGCGGAGGCTTCTCCTCCAGCCGAACTCGGCCGCAGCTGGCCACAGCCGCAACTGAGAGGCATCCTGGGCTAATTCACACCTCCTGGCAATCTAGATATTCAACCCAGTCCGGGGCCCCAAACACTCCACATCCTGTGCTGGGTGCCCGGCCTTCTGGGAACCGATGATTTCCCATCCCCCCATCCCCCTATCCCCTAATGAGCAGTAGACCCCCAGAACCCGAGCCGAACTACAAAGCCCACAATCCCTGGGGGACAGGCGCATTGTCTTTTGGGGGTAGTAGTTCTGGATGCGAGGCACCCCTAGTGACCCAGCGGCAGCTGGACTCCACATCCCAGCATGCCCATGCGCGCGCGGGAGGAGGAGGGAGGGGAGAGACCAGAGGATGTGAACGGGGAGGGGGCAGCCGCCCCCCTTTCCCCCACCCTTCCCTTCCAGTCGGGCTGGGGTGGGGGGAGGGGCCGGGCTGAGGCGGCGGCAGCTGCTTGCTCCGGTAGGGCAGGGCCGGCAAGGGCGGGACTGGCCCGCTGCGGGCGAACCCAGGACCGGCGGAGCTAACGGGTCCGGACGTCGGCGGTGGCAGCGGCGGCAGCGGTGGTTTTCTGCTTGGGTGGAGGCGGCGGCAGGAGTGGCGAGCACGGCCCGCGCGGCGCCCCGCGCCGACTGAGGTGCGCGGGCGGGATGAGGGCGGGCGGGATGCTGGATGCCCGGGGCCCCTAGCTGTTCTGAACCTCTCTGCGCCGGCAGCTGGCTCGGCCCAGGGGCCCAGACTGGACCGGTCCACCCCGGCAACTTCCCCGGGGTTGGGGCGCTGGGCTCCCCCATGCGTTCGCGGGTCCGTTTGCATTGGCCTCAATCCCCATCCCAGCCTTCTTCTTCTGCACATCAAGCCGCTCCCAGCCCTCCAGGTGCAACTGTTCCGCTCCTTGGTGGCCGCTCCCAGCCCCAGCCCCAACCCTGAGAGGCATTCTCTGCTCCAGTACCGATTTCCAGTCCACCACCTAGTTCTACTCTCAACCCCGCCATTCCTGGCTTCTGCCCTATGTGGAGACCCCTGCCCCGCTTTTCCTGGTGAGAGGCTGTCTTTGCACCATCAGCACCTCTCCTCTTTCCCCTTCCTGGCAATACCCCCGGCCACCCCCAAAAGCCCAGTTCTCTCTGATAAGACCTAAGGAGCTTGACTGCCTTCCTACTTTGGAGAAATTGAGGCACAGCACAAGCCAGGAACTTGGCCAAGGCCATGCCCCATTCCTGTGGAGTCTGGCCCGGACCCATCCCTCAGAATGGAAGAGTATTTCTTCCTTCCAGTCATTCCTCTGTGACTGGACCAAACTTCCCGGCCCCATGCTGCAGCTCTGGGCTGATCTCACTTGAGTCTCCCCTTTAGCTTTCTACCACTTCTGTTCCCCTGCTTCCCATCCTTCTCCATAGCCCACCTCTGGTCCCCTCTGCCTGCAGAGAGTCACCCACCCATTGTTTGTTTGCTCAAGTTAGCCTTTCCATTTCTGTCTTGCCAACTGCGTCCACCTCTCATTTTGCCTCTTGCTTTAGAGCTGCGTAAGACACTGTAGAACAGTCTAAGGTGGTGTTAGGGGGAAGGGGAGAGAAGTGCTGGTGGTAGAAAGGAATTGGCAGCCACTTTTGGCCAAAGCTGCTGAGAGGGGTTCAGGAAACGGTCCTTCCTAGCCAGTAACTCACACTCCCTTCTCGGCTTTGAGACAGTTGTCTAGAAGCTGGTTGGTGGTCCCTGTCCCTTCCTCTGATTATGCCTGGTGGGCTCCGAAGTCCCTCTGAGATGGAGGGAACCACCTACATTGGAGATGGCATTGGTGGCAATGGTGGCATAAGAGGAGTCTGGGAGACCACACCCTGAGGCCTCATCTTGCTTCAGCTGCTAACTTCAGAGGGGTTGTCGGTTCAGGGAAGCATGCCTGCCAGGTGCCCTGCGCTCTTTGTGGACCAAGACCCAGTGTCTGTACTGTAGGTGTAGGCGGTGATTTCACGTTTGGTTGTAGTGTTTAGGATTTGAGGAACAGGGGGAACCATAGCTCAGAGAGGTGGTGCAGACTTGTCTGTATAATTCAGTTTTTTGTTTTCTTGTCTTCCTTCAGCAGATTTGCCTTTGGGTTATCCCTTTCTGGCCCAGTGCTCAGTTTCCCAGTGGGAAGTGGAGGGGGAAAGGGAAATCTCTGAGCCATCAGGCGGCTCTGGGAGTATGTTGGGGTCCTGAACAGGCAGTCTTGATCTGAACCAGATGGTTCCCTGCTCCGGCATCCCCTCTCTCATCCCTCCCTCTTGGCTGAGAATAGGATGCCTTTAACCTTGTAACTTGAGAATGGAGGGAGGGAGGCCAGGGGGCCAACTGTCTCTGTGTATGTTTATGTCTGCATCTACACACTCGTGTGCAAGCTTGCCAGGGGCCCGTGGGAGTGACTGCGTCCGGGATTGTATTGCTGTGATGTGCTGTGGCATGCTCACAGCCCTCTATGAACTTTCTGAGCCCAAACCCCAGATAGGGCCAATTTCCAAGCCCCTAGGATCATGGGGTGTGGCTGCGTGGGAGCATTTTCCCACATGCCAAGCCTTTGGACCTGAGATACACCCCAGGGCAAGGACCACTCTTAAGAAATCTATCTACGTGTGATTGAGGAGTCCAAGAGAACAGCATTGGGGGTATTCTCTTTTTCCCAGCCACGGCAAGAGAAGATCTGGGGGGTAGGGGTGTGGGGAGACTGGTGGGAAACTGACTCCTTTGCCTTGTTCTATACCACATCCTGCCTTGTGTATTGTATACTTGATTTTGGCCCCTATTAGATTGTGGAGGTTCTTCAAATGTGTCCTCATTTCCGAACTAACACAACCCGGCTTGGTCCTTAGCACGTGGTAGGTGTTCAGGAAATGTTTGAACGCCTTCTGATTAAAAGTTTAGGGCCGGATTCCTGTGGTTGACCAGGTGTCGGAATCCCCTGGAGCGCTATTTAAGGCACAGATTTCTGGGCCCCACTCCAGTGGTTTTCCGATTCCGTCACTCTGGGTGGGGCCTAGAATTTGCACTTCAGCCCAGCTCCTTGGAGAGAACACTTTGAGAAGCCCTGGTTTGGGGCCATCAGTCATTGCTTGGGATTAATCCAGGCAGATGTAAAGTCTGAAGAGGGCCGTCACTACCTTCCACCTTGTGCCCGTCCCCACCCGGTCTCATTCTTGCAGCTGTGCTGGTTTGGCTTTTTTCTTCTCACCCTCATGCTGCCCAGTGTTGGCTGGTGAATGGTAGGGTGGCTTGTGGGGCACCTGAGCTCCCAGCCCCACTGTGACCACATAGCAGACACTGCCCCATGGTTGTTTGAAGGAAGGCCCCACAAAAGCAGGACACTTAAGATTTGGGGCTTTGGAAAAGGGGCATGCGCGTGGGAAAGCAGACACTGAACCAGGCCCTCATCTGCCCCGTCCTTGGCTCCCAGACCAAGCGTTTTGGGGTTCCTGCAGGGTGAAGTCCTGCCGTGGCTTCACACTGACAGGAGGTCTAAGAATCCCTGGAAGTTAGAAAAGTGGAAGAAATTTCTTACATTGTGCTTTTAATTTGCGGAGCATTTCCTACCTGTTATGTTTTGGGGGAGCTTATAAGACAGGTAGATATAGGTGGGTTACTGAGGAGCAGAAAGATGCATTCTGGGTCACACAGCAGGCCCCAAGACTCCTGATTCAAACCTTTAGCAGACAGAGCGTCTGCTAAACCAGTAGCTAGAGTAGCTGCAATAATGGCTGCTGTTCACTGAGCCCTTACTACTAGCCAGGCACCATTCTGGATGCTCGCCATGCTAGTTCATCATAGCAGAAACATTGTCAGGCTGGCATATTGTCCCTATTTTGTAGACGAAGAGCTGACACTTAGAGAACTTTGGAAACTTGCCCAAACTCAGACAGATAGCAAGTGGAGGACCTGGAATTCAAACTCAGGTCCTTCTGACGGCACACCCCATGCTCTTTGTCATTCACGGTCTGCCTTACCCAGCACACCTCTCATTGTCTCTTGGGTTGTCTGCCCCCAGAGCCTCCTGAATTTACTGAGCTCGGAACTGTGCTGGGTGGTGTGGAAGAGACAATGACCAAGTCACTGTCTTCTGGGAGGGAGCTGAGACACATACACCAGTGTCTGCAGGGGAAGGCAGAAGTGGCGGCCAGTGGCTTATAGATTTGAAGGAGGTGAACGTCATCTCCACAGAGGGTTCAGAAGAGGCCTCTAGGTTGGGCCTTCAAGGGGCAGGTGAATTCTGGTAGTGCCTGTGGGCTGGAGAGGTGTACAGGCCAGCAGGTGCTGAGAGTGGCCATCACAGCACTTCTAGGGAGTCTTCCCTTTTGGTTGGAGCACAGGGGATGTATTTCAAAAAGCAGTGAGAAGGTCCTGTTTGGTTACAAGCAACAACTTGGCCGACTTCAGCAGGAGAGAACTTCCTTGGAAGGCTATGGGAACTCCTAGAATCAATGAGATGACTTAGGACCCAGGTCCCTTTCAGGGTCTTAAGTTGGTACATAGGAACCAAAGGCCAGCCTCTTCATGATACCACTGTCACCTGGATAAATATGCTCCATCTGTGCTCAGTAATTTTGTCACCACCACTTGGGATTCACCTTCAAGGGAGGAAATGCCTGGTGGGCCCAGCGTGGGCCATGCTCTCTTTCTTGCTCCCGGAAGGGCTGGTGGCATAGTAGGTAGTCCCCCCAGACTGTATCTGAACACTAAAGTTCGCAGGAGAGAAAATGGACACTGCAAAAGATCAGTCCAGAAATGTGCTCGGATGACTTGAACTGGCCAGTGGGAAAGGGAGTATTTAGGTCTGGCAAGTTTCTGAGAAGGCAGAGGGCATACTGGCAGCAGGGGAGGATGGCCAGATCAGAAGGGGATGACCAAAAAAGAAGGGAGGGAGGCGTCGGAAAACTATAGATAGCGTCCAGGTGAGACCTAGTGAAAGCTGGAACTTGGCAGTAGAAATGGAAAAGAAGGAACTGATTTTAGAGAGATTGCAAAAGTAGGTATCATCTTCTGGAACAGATACGTAATTGGCTGGGGTTTGACATTTCAGTGCCTGAGTGGGGAGGCTGGCTCCTTTAGATAAAAAGGGGCAGTGAGGGGAGGGAGAGCTTGCAGGAGAAAGTGAGGTGTCTGCACTTCCAAGGAGCCGTGTGCAGGGTGCCGACAGCACGCCCAGAACCCTGGTGAGCTCCTTCCTTTTCGCTTCCTCCAGGCTGCCTGAGGCAGAGCCCTCAGCCCTGAGGAGGCAAGCACCCAAAGCCCCCGGGGGCCCTGTACTTCCAGAAAGCAGCTGGGTCTTTGTGACGAGGCTCAGCACTTCTGAACATCTTATCACACCTCAGCCCAGTGTGGGCTCTTCCTTCCCTTCTCTCAGTTCCCACGTCCCACCCAACTCCTCCCACCCCAAGTTCCCCGTACCCAAGCCCTTGCCCACTAAAGGGCCTGGCCCGGCTCAGCAGGGACCTTAGTTTTCAGGCTTTCCTCTCTTTCTGCTCAGAATGCTCGTTGACAGTAAGTCCTTACTTACTACCAGGACAAACATCTCCAAGTGACATTTCCCGGAGAGATGGCCTGAACTCTGCTTGCTGTGTGGGGAAAGCAGGCTTTACCTCCAGTCACGCTGCACGCATCAGGGATGCCCATGTGTGTCCCTACCCAGCCTCTCTAGAATACGTGGTACTTATTTATAACTCATTATTGTAATTACAGCATATTGTGTATTGAGCTTTCCTGTTGTCATTGCAGATCTATCCTAAAGCTCCAGGGCATAGGCTGGCCTTTGAGCCACTCCGGCTTTCTAGCTGAGAACCCGGAAAGTTTCTTCCAACAGGAATTGGGAGGAAGGGACCACGTCCTCTCCGGAGTAGGAGAAGGAGGAGCTATGCTGAAGGGAAATGTATCCCCACAGAGTCTCAGAGGGAAGGTCATCTTCCTGGGGTGAGGACTGTTCCCTTCAATTCTTGCTCTTGGCATTCAAATATGCGTGGTGTTCTGCCATCTATGAACGCGGAGCATACTACCGTGTGCAATAAGGTGAACTGGGGACGAGGGAAGTCTGGAGGAAAATGCAGTTTATTTAAATTGTTGCATCAATGCTAAATTGGTATTTGTATAATGGTAATATTAAAACAAAAGAAATGTCAAAGCCCAGCCGATTAAGTATCTGTTCTGGGATGGGATGTGGATGAACATTCTCAGCCCTGCTGCTTCCTTCATGGGGGTGGGGCCCTGCCAGTGAGTGATCCCAGAAAGGGTAGCCAGCTGCCGCGGTGGGAGGGAAGCCCGCTGCACGCGGGGTGGGGTCTCCTGCCTGGAGCAGCATTATTCTCTGACCTGTAGTCCTGTTTCTCTTCTCTTCTTGGATCATGATCTTTGTTCGTTAGCATCCTTTTCCCTTTTCTGTCCTCTTCCTCTCTAGGATCAGAGCAGGAAACAGGCCAGAGGGACCCAGAAATCAACCCCACTTCTGCATGGTTAGGGCATGAGGGCCCTCCTGCTCTCAAAAGGGCCGAGTTGCAGGGCTCCAGAGGAGGCAGGGGGCCCTGTGGTGTCAGGGCCTGACCCAAGGACCCCAGAGAGCCATCCTCACCCTGCTCCAGCCTTTCTCCTCGGAGCCCTTCAGCTGGAAAGTTCGAGCACCGCGGGCCAGCAGCCACCTCCCAGCCTGAGCAGATCTGCAGCCTCTGAGGAAGAAAATCAGCAGCACATGCAGATAGCTAATAGGTCTAGAGGGAACTGCTCTGGTGGGGGAAAATCAACAAGTTATTTATTTGTGTGGCCACAGGGAATCTGGAGGGGTAGTGAAGAGGGAAAGCTGAGAGGTGATTACCGGAAGAGGCACAGGTGAGGGAATTGCAGGGTGGAGTGGGCCCCCCCCCTGCCGCTCCTGTAGGCCCCACAGATTTCCTCTCCTCCTCCACTCCCACTCCCTCCTTCCTTTGCAGAGTCCCTTTGGGTTTCAAAGGGACATTAGTAGAAACTGGAATCGCCCCTCTCGGTAAATAGAGCTCCCCACAACTCTTCATTGCCACTCAAGTTTAGTTACAGACAAGATACCGGTCATTTGATACTGATGGCGAACTGCAGCCAGAGTCAGGAGGAAGTGGAAGTCTCAGCAGGCCTGTGCCGCATGCTTCGGCCGTGCAGGTGGAAGAGACGGCAGCCAAAGGGAGGGAGGCTGTGTGGACAGGGCAACAGTGGGGAGAGGGCCTCTGAGCTCCTCCTTGCTCCTGTCTTTCTTGGGTTCTCTGGGGGAGGCACGTGGGCCTGTGGATGCCAGGCCACAAGGGAGTTTCCAGGGGTCGGCCTTCTCTCTGCTCCACCCTGTCCCCGAGGGTTCAGTACTTCCTTGGGTCTGAGCCTGTCGGGCGTCTGACTGCTTCCAGGGGCTGCCAGCAGGGCTCAGTAGGAGACCCCAGGGACCACAGGTAGCGGGGACAGGAGAGCCTGAAGGGAGTGAGGGGAAGAATGAGGGCCCTTCCAGTGCTGGGGAGCCAACATTGGCACTCCCTTGGATAGGAAAGTGCTGTGAGATGGGGAGTAGGGTGCACAATTTTATTTGAAGCCAGTGTAGCCACAGGACAAAGTGGCATCTGTGTCATGAAGGCATTTCCTCAGTCCTGAAAAGCAATTCACAGCTTGACCCTAAAGCAAACTTCTAGGATGAATGTGAGTTCTAGTGTCTCAAGTAGCATTTCCTGTACTTAACACAGAAGATACCTCACCTCCCTTCATACTGGGTAATGTATTTTAGAGGGTGTCTTCTTTCACTCAGGCTGCCCATCCTAGCGATTCCTGCCCGTCCTGGACCAGATCTGTGCGCCTGCCCTGCCGTTCATGCTGTGCAAAAAGGAGAGAAGCCAGCAGGTCCTCTGTTGGCAGTGAGTGAGGCCAAGGTGAGGCCTGGGTTGGCAGAGGGCCCAAGGGACTCCGGGTGGGGCTCTTCGGCTCTTCCGAAGGGGAAGCAGCTTGTTTGATCAGGTGTCCCCTCCGTGGTTTTCATAGTCCAGGGCCCAGTCTGCTTGGATGCATGCAGAGTTCTTGCTGCCCTAGCTACCTGCAGTGGGGCTGGTGCTATGTGACCCAGGGCAAGTTGCTGCCCTTCTCTGGGCCTCAGAGTCTTCATCTGTGAATATAGAATTTGAAGACCTGCTCAGGGATTTATTCTCAAACCATAGTAGATCCGGCAGAGGAACACCATACTCTGAGAGGGGAGGTAGTGCTGGGGCCACCAGATTCCACAGAGTGGTCCTGACGTCCATGGGAATCAGTTTGACCGTTCTCCTAACCTGCTTGGAAGCGCTGATCAGTGGCCATCCTGCTGTGCTATCTCCCTGGAGAACTTGGGCTCCCTGCCACCAACAGAGCTGTCCCCTCGCCTCCCATTGTCCGCCTGCCCTCAGTCAGCCCGTGCACTGGCTGTGTGCTGGGTTCAGGCAGGAAAGCCCATCTGGTCTCTCGTCACATTCCTCCCTTCCTCACGCCACCAGTTAGGCCCTGGGGTGACTGTTTACAGGGTCCCCATTCCTTTATTCTCCCAGTGTCCCCACCTCACCCCCTGTGCCCTGGGCTTTGCTCTAGCCAGGTTTTTCCCCCCAAAAGCCAAGGCTGATCTCGGGAGGGAGTGCCCAGGTCATTGGCACAGGCATGTGGCAGGTCCACTGAGAGTGGAGAACAGAGCTGGAAGGGGATGCAGAGGCCTGAGCTGAAAGGGCAGGGGATGACTGGGGACCTCGAGGAGACGAGTTTGGGCAGAGCGTAAGGTTTCTTGGATCATCGCTGAAGAAGGAAGGGCAAGATGGCGTAGTCTGGCCCAGAGACGGCCTTGAGACTCACCCTGGCAGAGAAGAAGGCACAGGATTTCCGCCCTGGCTGGGCTGGTCACACAGGATTGTGCTCACGAGAAGTGTGGGAAGGGTTGTTAATGACTGTCCTCCACAGACTGCAGGCTGCCGGCTGCCAAGGGTCAGTCCGATAAGAGGGAAGAGATAGACTCCTTGAGTTTTATCCTCCTGACAGCTGCCTTCTCTCTGCCGGCCCCACAGGCACTGACAGTCTATTGTGCTGCTCTTGCTCCATCTCCTCTCCTTCCTGAAATGCACAGGCCCTGGTTTCAGCCCAGCTGGGTTTCCCCTGCCCGCCCGCCAGCTCCTTTCCCATCTGTGGTCAGATGAGGTCCGCACTGGGGGAGGGTCAGTCCTGGCAAGACTGAGCCAGTCCTGCGCCTGACCTCGGGGTGGGAAGCCATCTAGGGTGGGGCCAGGGCTCTGGGCAGAGCAGCGACTTCCAGGCCCGGTCCGTCCATTTTGGTCTCAGGGTCACCCCGCTGCTCAGCCAGCCAGACCTGGGGCCGAGGGGCTTTGGGGGGGTTCCACCTTTGCCACAGAGCGTTGGGAGATCCAGCTGTTCTGCAAGGAGGAGCGGGGATGGGGATCTGACGGAGTTTGTGCGGGTCGCTTTGGCCTCCCTGAGGAGAATGAATTGGAGGGGTCTCTGGTAGATCTGGGGCCATTGTAGTGAAGGATGACAGTTCCTTGGACGATGTGGTGATGGTAGATGTGGAGAGAAGTAGAAAGATGAGCGACTTAGGTGGTAAAAGTCAGGTGCACTGTGTAAGAGGTTGCCTGAACAGGAGGCTGAAGGAAGGAGGAGCCGAGAATGACTCTCACGTTTCAGGTTTGGATGGATGAGTTTGGTTTGGGGCAGATTGAGTTTGAGGTATTTTGGGGTCCCTCTAAGGTATGTCGCCTGGGGGTAGCATCCAGAAATGAGTGGGATAGATGGGTCTGGAGGGCAGGGGTGTGTCAGGCATTCTTTGCAAAGCCAGGCACCATTCTTAAGAGGCTGAGAAACAGGTTTGAAAAGGGTTCCTCCCAAAATCCGTTGCCAGAGGTAATGGAACCCGGGGTCCTGACTTTCCATTGCATTCCTTGTCCACGGTCAGCTCGTCTTCCCTGACCACTTCAGCAAAAGACCCTGCCCCGCGTAGTCTTCCCTGTGGGTGGGGGATCTGACGGTGGGCACTGCTGACCCCAGCCCTCGAAGGAAGGCAGAGCTGACTGTGTTGGAGGCCCCCCCCCACCATCTGCACATCTGGGCAGTGTCCCTGGCTGAAGAGGGACTTGGGTCCTGCCCAGATCCCAGCCGCTGCTGGGAATCCCAGAGCCACTGCTGTTCCTGTGGGCTCATGGGCCTCTACGCTGGGCTGACCTATCAAGGACGGGGTTTTTAGGGACAAGTTCAGGGCAGCCCTTCTGCGTCAGATAGCAAGCGATACTGTCTTAAGTGGCTTTAAAAATTTTTTTAAGTGAAATGCAAAATGGTTATATATGTGGACAAGATTGGATCAGTTGGACTTCTCCAGTTACAAAGGCCAGAAATCTAGAGTGCCCTTTGATAAAAGGGAAGCTGTTGACTTGTGCCTGAGAGAATTGCTGGCTGCACACAGGGAAGATGAGGGGCTCGAACAACACCCTGTCACCCTGCCCTTCTCCGTGGTGACACCTTTCAGTTCCCTGTGATGGAAGACGCCCGCCACCTGTGCAAGCCCCCCCCCCTCAGCACCCCTCGCCAGGATTCCCGCAGGGGTCGTGGGATCACTTGGAATTGGGTCTCTTGCCTAACTTTGAACCAAGCACGATGGCTGGGTGCGTTTAGTGCTCTGGTTGGCCAGGCCTGCATTTCATGGCACAGACATGGTTCCCGAAAGGAAAACGGGGTGTCATCCAGTCTAAAGACGCCATGTATGGGGGCAGCAGGCCATGCAGGGCATGCATTTGGGCCCTGGGAGACTTTCTGGTGACTCCCAGCCTGACTGACACGTCAGAAACACCCTGCAGACACACTAATGAGGATTTATGGCCGTTTACTAATTTACCTCATTAAAAACTAAATGCTAGAGTGTAGAATGGAACTTAGAATCACTGAGTCATTCCAGTTACAGATCCGGAAGTGGCAGCTGAGAAGGTTGCCTTATATCCTGAGAACAGAAGGCAGGTCATTTGACTTGCAGGCCGAGGGCTGTCTCCAGAATGACATGTGGCATCTTGTAGGGAGGAGCCCCTCAGGTACCCAGGCTGCCGCCCGCCCACAAGAAGCTGTTCGTCCCCTGTACTTCAACAGAGAGCTGACATAGGCAGGCTGTTGCAAATGCCATTTCTTTGTGGTGGCCCCTGGCCCTTTGCATGGTGGTTGTTGTTAGGCAGGAGTCTATCTGAGATGGGGGAGGTGCTCACTGTGGCTTAACCTGTCCCAGTAAAGGGAAGAGGCACTGGCCCTGTTCTGACGGCTTCTGCCCCATGCCGCCTCCGTGCCCTCTCGGTCTCTTCTGTCATCTCAGCTTCTTGAATGCTTACTGCCGTGTGTTGTCTCCCGCTGGGGCCCGGGCGAGGATGCGGCTCCAGGGCTGCTGTGCTCTCTGGACGATGTCAGAGTGTTCCCTGTGGAGGAGAGGCATGCTGCTCTGTCTTCTCCCTTGGAAGAGAGTGTCCAGCACAGTGGTGCTGGTTTCGGGTACAGACAGAGCATGATTTTGGCCTCAGTTCCCATCACCCCCAATTTTTGAGGGTCCAGATATCTGGCCCAGCTCAGCAGAGCCAGGAGTGGGGTGTTGCAGAAAGAGCGCTGTGCTTTGAGCCTGCAGTTTAGCCAGAGGAGACCTTGCGTCAATTTGACACATGCTTCTTGCCTTGGGTGGGTCACTCCTTGGGCCTGTGGGTGGGCAAGGGAACCCTGTCCCTGTGAGGTGAGGGGCTTCGGGCTGCCGAGAATCTGAGTTACATATAAACAAGATGCCAGAGGTCCTGGAAGCTGGCAGGCAGTTCTCTCCAGCTCCTAGGTGCCCTGGGAGTGAGGGGGGCTCTTCCGAGTTTGGGGCTAGAGTCCTCTCTCACTCGGACCATCCCTCTCCTCAGGCACATCTCTCCCTGCCCCCAGATATGTGCTGACAGCCAGTTCTCCCCGGAACTGACCAGTGTGCTCTGTCTGTCCTTCTCGCTCAGCTCCCAGAGGCCCTCTGCTCTGCCTCTTTCCGTCTGGGGCTGTGTTCTGAGCCCGGGCCAGACCTCCCTGTTCCCTTGGGCTTAGCCACATTGTCTGCTCTTGTCCCTGCCTCCTTCCTCTCTGTGAGGCTGTAGCTCGGTAGGACCTTGGGTACATAGTGTTTTGCAGCTTACAGTCATTGCTTATTTCATCTTGGCAGGGACTGCGAGATAAATAGGGCAGGCATTATCGTGCTCATTTTACAGATGGAGGGCCTGAGGCCCAGAGAGGTATGATTTGCCCAAAGACACAACTGTCGAATAACAGAGCAAGTCCTGCAGTTGAAGTCCTCTGGGTTTAGTCCAGGGTGTGCAGTAAAATGTTAATTCAGGCACATATTGGGTTGGGGATAGCCCAGTCTCATCATGCAAGGCCAGGGGCATGAAAACAGGCACTGGCCCCACCCCTTCACAGCCGCAGGTCACCCCTATACAGCCCGTGTCCCAAACAAGCACCATCATGTGGGCCATCCCCATGTAACCGAAGGTACATAATGGAGCCAGACAACAGAGACCACTCCCTGGGGACTGTCATCATGGACCCTGGTCTCTGTATTTTTCCCCTCCCCATTTCCCCAGAGTTGATGACAATAATGCATGTCACGCCGGATCATCTTTGTAGGGAGCAAATATAACTTGGGCCAGCTCCGGGAGGAGGAATGGCTGAGGGGACTGGAAAGAGTTCCTCTCTCTCACACACGCCCCATACTCTCTCCCTCTCTCTCCCCTCTCCCTTCTACCTGGGGGAGTGGGTCAGAGGCAGTGCAAGGGGAAGGCTGCCTTTGTGCCTGCTCATAGCAGCTGCCGCTGGTTATTGCCACTTTTCAGAGATGGTGAAGCGGATTACCTAGCAACCTTGGGGATGGTTGTTCCTCCCAGGGGCCTTCCAGAGGCAGTCCTGGCATATGATCAGCTCCTCAATGAAGAGGAAGATTGCTCAGCCAGAGCAAGGGAAAAATGAAAGCAGGCGTGTGTTGGGCGTGACCCAGCCTGCAGCTATGTTCTTCAGTTCACCAGCTACCTGCTTCCCGCGTCCTGGAGATGAACAGTAGTGACAGAAGGAAGAGCGGGGCACAGGGCAGGAGTTGGAGCTGGAAGTTACCCAGCACCAGGCTGGGCAGGGGCAGGGCCTCTAACTGGAACTTCAAGGTCTCTGTTGGAAAATTGACGTCCAGATGACACAGCAGTCGAGCAGAGGGCTGCCTCTGAGCTCCTCCATCCTTTTACTTCACTTCTCTCCACCTCAACTCCCAGGGGAGAGAGGGGGCATTGCTTCCTTTTAATTTCCTGGTCCGAGCGTGGATGCAGACACCTTTGGGTTTCCATTAGCATAGCTGCCACGGGCTGACCTTTTCAAAAGACATGACTAAAGATGAAAGAGGAACAAAAGAAAGCTAAAGATAGAGTGTATGCAGAATAAAAACAGTCCGGCTCACAATATACAGGTTACTGGTTTGTCTCCAAAATACCTTACCCCACTAGAGACACCTCCCTTTGGGGCCAGCACACCCCTGCTCCTAGAGTTTCTGGCCTCTCGGCACTGACCCGTCTCCCTGTCTGAGGCACCCCCAGCACACACCCCACCCTGAATCTGCTCCAGGTCAGATGTTCCGCCTCCTGGTTGGCTGCCTGTCCCACCCTCCTTTCTACCCAGGGCTGACTGGTTGGAGGGGGCAGTGTGGCTCCTTCCTTAGGCCACATAGGGGATGGGTACCTACATGACTATACCTTGTAGGAGTGCCATTTATTCTTAGTAATCCTTGTTCTGGGACCAATCTCTTGACCCAGTGCTCAGGCCCCAGCTTAGCCCACAAGATGCCATAGAAGGGCTGGTGGTTCTCCAACATTTGATTTTGGCAGGAACTGTACAAGTCTCTCCACCTGGTCCCTTGCTCCCACTGGCCACAAGGATAGAAACTAATAAGCTGGCTTGGCTGATGGAAGTTTGGGGGTGAGTCGATGAGGTGGGGGAGATTGTTTTGTTTCTGTAAAAAGCAGGAAGAGCACTTTGAAGTCACCTAGTCTAGATGAAGGAAGTAGATAAGAACCCTACCACAAAACTCTCTCCAGCCTCCCGCCCGCCCCCCGGTGCATCCTGTCCGGCGTGTGAGTGGTGCTCAGGAGCCAGGTCTCCACACTTCAGACCGCTGCCCTCCAGCACACACGGCGCTCCTGTTTCATACCAAATGTTCAGTCGCCAAAAAAAATCAGAGAAACCACCGCCCCACAGGGAATTGTGGGGGGTAGAAGAAGGGAGGTTGTCGTCAGCCGCAGTCCACTGTCGCTGCACTGCCGCGGCTGGAGCCCAGGTGAGAGATTTGCCGTGTGAAAGGCAGGCCTCTCTGCCTGCAGCCCTGGTTGTCGCTTTCATGGCATTGCGTGGTGCCAGGAGCTTTGGCAGACATTCCACTGAGTGGCTTGGCCATGAAGACTGAAAAGCTAAGCCAGGGGTCTTACCAGCCCAGTGGGGCCTTACTGGGGCTGACGACAGATAGCCTTGTTACCACCTGCCCCTGCAGGCGAACACTGGCCCTGGCTGAGTGGGCCACACTGCCCCTGACTCCCAGCCACCGAGTGGGAGAAGGGCAATCCAGAACCAGGGCTGGTCCACTCCGGGGAGGGGCTCCTTTGGACTCTCATGTCCCAGAGGCCCTGGCAGCACTCTCGGGGCTGGAGCTCGTCCTGTGTGTCGGAGCTTCAGGCCAAGCCCATCCTGGGATGTGCCCCAGGAAGAGCTGGGGCCTGCCGCCGGGACTCCTGCTGGGCTGTGTGCGACGACTGCACAGACCCCAACCCTGCGGCCTCCCTGCCAGTGAGGCCAGCGGTCACCTTGCTTCCAGGGCCTCCTTCTTGCACGTCACAGTTCTGGGGCTTGGGTTATGACCTCTCCCCCTACATACTCCCCTGCCTTCCCATGGAAGATAGATGCTAGAGTTTTAGGTTGAGTCCTTCTACTCTGGGCCTGGGCCATGGCCTGGCTAGAGTTTTGAGCCACAGAGACTGGTCCTTAATCTAGAAGCATAGCTTCTCCCTTCCCTAGGTGTGTGTTGGTAGGACTTGCGTGTGCCCTGGCTCAGCCCTTCTCCGTCAGTCCCTGCAGGGTGGCCAGACTTCCAGTGCTGACAGGTAGAGGGAGGGGAGCCCAGTGCAGAGCCCCTTGTCATGGTCCAGGCTTGGAAGGGGCAAGAGAGGGCAGTGGCGGAAAGCGGAAACACCTGTCCTGTTCCTTTCCCCCAGGTGAGGGCAGGAGTGATCAGATTTGGGAATTCCTGGTGGTGTTCTCCAAGGGCTGGGAGAAAGAGGGCCATTGGGAGTTGGGGGGAAGAGGAATGCCCTGCCCCTCTCTGCCGTCCTGTATGAGTCACCGCTCCTTTAGGAGAGCATTCGCCTTTTGCCTCCAGCCCCTGGGGCTTCCTCCTCAGTCTGCGTGCCTTGCCCTGCGTGTTTCAGGGAACTGTCTGGGTGTGCTGGGCTGTGTTTTCACGGGCTGAGCCCCTGCCACGTGGGTACACGTGGTGGGGGTGAGAGGGCTGAAGGTTACTTGGAGAAACCATTTACTTCTCTTTAACCCCCTTCCAACCAGGGTGATGGAGTGAGTGACACTCTCTTCTAGACATTGTCTTGGACCCACCCCGGTCCTCCCACCCCAGGGGGGAGGGTGTGTGTGTGTGTGTGTGTGTGTGTGTGTATGGGGGGCCAGCGTCTGGGAGGATTGGATTAACCCACGGATTAACTCTGCTCTGAGAAAAGTTACAAAGGAGAGTTCCCGTTGGTAAGAGTGAGTTTGACCCGGACCATGATCTTTTTTCCCAAGGGGGCTGTAAGTCGAGGATTGACTCCCCTCTTCTGGAAGCCCCGGCTTTGCCCTTCACTAGTGCTCTGGCAGGCTGTGCCCGTCTGCAGGCCTCTGGGATAGGCTGTGGAATCCTGTCACCAGCTCCCATCTCCTTAGAAGGCAAGGCCCACAGACGGGACCTGGGATGCCCATCTCTGAGGTTAGCTGCCCCCTGATACCCTTGGAAGGGCAGCCCTCCTAGGGGACCCCTGGGTGGTGGGAAGCCTGGAGGAGCTGGGGAAAGTCCCAGAACAGAGCAGGAGCTTCTAAGCCCTGGAAAGAAGGGCTCTCT
The DNA here is from genome assembly GCA_004024845.1 of Tonatia bakeri. Lineage (NCBI taxonomy): Eukaryota > Metazoa > Chordata > Mammalia > Chiroptera > Phyllostomidae > Tonatia > Tonatia bakeri. Next base: position 39,285 of record PVIA01004756.1, on the reverse strand, counting down.
CTGCTCTAGGGCCGTGATGCAGCTACTTACGGGAGGAGGGAGAGGCCTGGGGCTCTCCCCGTGCTGTCTGCCACTCCAGGGTAGCAATAAATAGCTGCTGAATGAATGCCTTCTCATTATTCTCTTGAGATTCAGATCACAGCCCAGACATCTAGATGGGGGAGAAGGGGGGGTACAGAGGAAAAGGAGGGGTGGGCATCTTCTCTGCCTGCAGTAGGAGTGTGATCAAAATCATAAAGGCAATGAACAGCTGAGCCACCTGGTGCTCTAACCTTATCCTTTGAGGGAATTAGAGTGGACTGTGAGCACCCTGGGTCCCTGACCCTGGGAGGCAGAGCTGAGCAGTAAGGTCTAAACCCCTAGCTCTCCAGACTCCCCTCTGGCTGGCCCTGGGCCACCATTCACTTATGCCACTCCCTGCTTTCTTTAAAAGTCCCCAAAGAGCCCTGGCTGGTGTGGCTCAGTGGATGGGGTGCCAGCCTATGAACCAGAGGGTCACCGGTTCAATTCCCAGTCAGGGCACAAGCCTGGGTTGTGGGCCAGGGCCCCAGTTGGGGGTGTACAGGAGGCAACTGAACATTGATGTTTCTCTCCCTCTGTTTATCCCTCCATTCCCCTCTCTCTGGAAATAAATTAATTAAAATTTTAAAAAAAGTCCCCAAAGAAATTTAGATTTGTTTTCCAGTCTCTTACCTTCAGGGTCTTCCACCTGTCTCCTGCTTCTCTTAATGTCTGAGGCTTTCAACCCTGTGCAGAAACCCCTCATTAACTGTCTGTTCTAGACTCTGGCTGCCAAACCGTGGCACACAAACTCTGTGTCGCCTGACAGGCTCTGTGACCCACAAGCCCTGCCACAAGATGGACGTGGTCCTCCTTTCTGTGCAGCCTCAGGGTGAGGGTCACTGGGGCAGAACTGACGCTGAAACCTCAGGTCTGCTTATCCCACTGAAACCACACCCCCCTGGAAGTTGCTGCCAGCTGCTGCATGGAAGGGAGAGGCACTGCAGCAAGACCCCGGCCACGCTGTCCTAGGGGAGGCTAGGGTGGGGCTATGGGGGCTGAGGAATCCATGATGTCTATTCAGGGTCATGGGACTCTAGCCCACAAGAGTTGTCCAAGCTGGAGCTGGGGCTAACAAACCTGAGGGTTTTGTTTTTTTGGGTTTTTTTAGATTTTATTTATTTATTTTTAGACAGGGAATGGGAGGGAGAGGGAGAGAAACAATGTGTGGTTGCCTTTCATGTACCCCTACTGGGGATGTGGCACACAACCCAGGGATGTGCCCTGACTGGGAATTGAACCCGTGACCCTTTGTTTCTCAGGCTGGCACTCTATCCACTGAGCCACACCAACCAGGGCAAAACTGTGGTTCTTAACGTGTGAAAACCTGGAGCATAAGCGCTGAGCTAGGAGCTTTATGCTTCTCATCCTTACAGAAATCCTCCAAGATGGGTGACATTCCCATTTCACAGATAGAGACACAGATCAGGGAGGTTAAATGCTTAACAGCTGGCAAGTGGCAGTGCCATTATGTGAATTCCAGTTTTTCTAGGTGTTTTCTTTGGGGAGGCTTGCCCGGAAGGGGGCTGTGAGCTGGAGTGAACAGACGTGAGATCTGACAAGTCCTGACTGGGGAGGTTTTGCAGCCAGCAGCCTGCGGTGCCCGGGGGCTGTCCAGAGGGGGTTCCACGTGAGCAGCCCCTCGAGTCCCTGCTGACAGAGTATTAAGAGTGGGGCACTCCGTCCGTCCCCACGGCCCAGACAGCTTCCATCGCTTTTACACACATACCTTTCCCACCGCCTCCGATGTGTTAAATCGGGTTCATACCTGAGGCCTCGTGTTTCTTGGCGGTCCAGGAGAAGGTGGAGAAAGCTTTCACTTCTAGAATGTCAGAGCTGGAAGAGTGGGGGCAAAATGTAATGATCACTTTCATCTGCACACTTACATAATGATTTATAAAAATGGCTTCAAAGCATTTTTCCGTTGCTATTATTTTTGTTCTTACAACCCTGGGGTTATACAGAGAGATGGTGCTGGGACAAATCTGTGTTGACGCTCACTGCGTGCAGGCCAGTGCTGGGTCCTGCAGTGATAAGGAGTGATGAGTTTCACATAACATGATCTCTTCACTTAGTCTGTATTTTAAGTGGAGGAGATAGACACATCTTTTTAGGTTCCGTGTAGGGTCGTAATACAGGTTCCGGCACAAATAACACCCCTGATTTTTATTACAAAATCACAAGCATGTAATTCTGTAAAATAACAATATCATACTCAGGCACACCATATAGCATTTTAGGTGAAATGTTCAAATCAGAACTAAATTATTATGCCCACGTTATTACCCTACCAACCACACTAAAGTAGGCATTACTTCTGCCGAACTCTGTATGTATGGGCCAGATTTAGCCCATGGTCCAAACCAGTTTATAACCCTTAGAGGGTAGGGTACCGTGAGAGGTGAGGCTTAGGAGGGTGGCCTGATTTGGGGATCTCTGGGTGCAAGTGTTACGGAGCCTGGCCTTGGCCCTGTGAATAAGGGTACCCCTTCCCATCTGGTATGCTTTTGAATGCAGGAAGGTGGTGAGCACATGTCTGAAGTGCCGTATGGACGTGCTGGAGAGGCAGTTGAGAACATGGGTCTAGAACCCAGGGTAGAAGGGCAGGCTGTTAGATTGCAGAGGGGGTGGTGCGTAGTAGAGAAGCAAAGAAGAAAAAGGGGCTGAGGACAGAACCCTCAGGGTGCCTCAGCAGCTCCAGCGAGGAAGGTCTGAGTCCAGAGGGTGGATCACAGAGACTTGGAGTCCGAGTGCCGGTCAGCAGGAGCAGGTGGAGATGATCACAGAGGAAGAGGGCGGAGGTTTCCTAACTGTTAAACACTCCTGGCCTGGGAGGAAAAACGGCTTGTTGCCTGGTGACGACCTGGACTAGAGTTTGGCTTCTGATCCTGTTCATCTTCTGATGCAGTGGAAAGGAAAGGCTGGGCCTGCTGCAGGCAGGTTGGGGACCGGAGGAGAGTCAGCTGGGCCTTTCATCAAGGGTGTCCTGATGGCCAAGATGCCTTCTTCCCTGCGAAACGGTAAAGCGGCGTGGAAGAGGGGCTGAGGGCTGGGGCGGCCTTCCCCCGTGAAGGCTGCTCAGACCATGTGTGCCCACCCCTGCCCTCACCGCAGTGCGGACTGAAATGAAGAGAGGGGTGGGGGCAGGAGAGCCGTTTTAATTGGGGCTTTTGATCAGCTTACCTCAGGCTCTCGCAATCTGCGTCCTTCAGTGTGCTGGCTGAAGTTCCGTGGATCTCACTGGAGGTGGTTTGATGTGCCTTCCCTGGAGACGGTACTGGCAGGGATCCCTTGTTCCCCTGTACAAACGGTTTAATCCGACTCCTCCTATCAAGATGGCACTGTAAATTTATACTCTCAACACATGGCAGTCATATGTAAAGAGATAAAATTCTTAACACATAGTCATGTACCCCCCCCAACATGATAAACATCTTTGATGAAAAATGGGACGGGAACGCAAAGAAGAGGGCGGTGCCGAAGCTGCAGGCCCACTGGTCTGAGTCTGCAAGCAGGCAGAAGTAGCTGGAGATCGGGGGTAACAGAGCTGTGAAGTGCTGTAGGTGAAGCGTGGAATTAGAGCTAGTTCAGTGGCGGACCCGGGGCTGGGAAAATAGGCTGGAAAAAAGTTGCTTTCAGCCCTTCCCTGGGGTCCTCACAGCCTGGATGCAAGCAGAGCTGGTGCTGTAAGGTTTTATTCTAGATTGGGAGACCTGAAGGCCCTGGGGGAAGCAAAAGTGAGAACCCTTCAACAGGGAGAGAAAAGTAAAATACTAGAAAAAAGATGAGTTTGCATACTGAAATTCAGAAACACATGAGAAACACTGATGTGAAAAAACAAACAAACAAAATCTAAAATTTCCCCCAGAAGAAATGAAAATAACAATCAGAAAAGTCTTTCATATAAATTAGGTTTAGGATCTGCAAAAAGATAAGGAAACATGCAATTCATTAAAGAAAGAAATTATGAAAGAAAAAAGAAACAAGAATGTGAATATAAACATTTTAAATAAAAAATTCTAGCAGCGAAATGTAGTATCATTTGAGTCTGGAAGAATAGGCAGGACTCTAGCCTGGACGCAGGGAAGTCGTGAGCTGGGAGCCGACTCGGGGGGGGGGGGGTTCGTCTGGAATGCAGTGTAGACAGACAGGAGCAGAGATTGACAGGCCTCAGCCCGTGTCCGGCAGGAGTTCCAGACTTGGAGAAACAGCAGGAATGGCAAACAGAATAGATACCCCGACACAAAATAGGCAAACTGCAGATGAAATAAAGAGAGAATATTAAAAACTACCAGAGAAGAAAAATAATTCAACCAGCTGACAGGCTGACAGACGTCCCATCAGCACTGGATGCCCCGAGACGATAGAGGAGTGTTGGGGAAGCTAGAACTCTGTGTCCAGCTGGCACTCAAGGATGAGGTAAAAGAAAGATGTGTCTTACATACTAAGACAGCTTTATCACCCTCAAACCCTTGCTGAACTACTAAAGCTGTACTTTAGTAGGAAGACAAAATAAATCAGGGAGAAGGAACAGGTTCCTAGCACTAATGTTGGGCACAGAAACTGACATATTGGCAAATTGAATTAACTATAGGCAGTATATTAGGATGCTCTCTGCTACAAGTAGTAGAATAACCCACAGTGACTTAAACTCTGAAAAATATTTAACCAGCTTATAATGAGAAGTTCCAGGGCCGAGACAGTGGTCCAGTATTGGCATGAAGGACTCCAAATTATTCTACCATTTTGCTCTGCCATCCTCAGGGTGTGAGAGCTGCCTCCTCGTGGTTGTGAAATGGCTGCTGCTGCTCCAGGCATCACAACATCACCTCATAGCCCCCCACACAGGGAGATGCTAGAGGAAAGGAAGCTGTCTAAGGTGCTTCTTTTTCTAGGAGAATCTAAGAAGGCCCCAGCAGACATCTCCTTATGTCTCATTGGCCTGAGCTGGTCCACCCTTAGAGCAATTCCTGATGAAAGGGAACAGGCTTACTGTAGTTAGCTTTGAGTGGGCTTGCGCCATCTCCTGAGACTGAGTTCTTTGCTGTCTGAACAAAATCAGGATTCTGTTGGCAGGAAAGAATGGGGAGTGGCTGCTGGTAGGCAACCAACAGCACCTGCCACAGATGGCAAAACACACAAAAAAATCCAGTGTCTAATTTGGTTTTTAATTTACAAAGAAAAACTAAAATTGTTAACCACGTTGTTAAGGAAGAGTAAGACAGAATAAAGTAGAGAATTTCACTGTTACGTCACACCGAGTTTTGCCTGGTCCAGAGAGTAGGACTGCTGAAAACTAGTCTTCATTTAAAAAATGTACATATGTGTATGCTAATATTTTAAGATAAACACTAAAAGAAGAGGAATATCATTTCCGAGGCAGGAAGGGGGAAAAGTGGTAGGAGGGGGAGAGTATTGTATTGCCAGGGGAAAAAAGTCCTAAAGAAAAATTAATGAAGAGAAAACACAAAGTAAGATAGTAACATAAGTCCAAATACATAGTATGTGTAATGTCTTACACGCACATTTTAGAAAAACTATCAGATTGGGTAAAAAGCAAGTAAGAAATCGTCTGTAGGCGAGACAGACGTAGTCAGCAGGACACAGAGATTTCACAAGAGTCGCCCTGGCTGCCATCACAGGTGGTGCTGTTCTTTAACTGACTTTCTGTTCTTTGCCCCATTTTTTCCTCTCTCCCTGTCTGTTTTTGCCTGGCCTTGTCTACCTAATCCATGCCTGGACACAAACCAGCCACACGGGGGCTCCTTGAGGGAGCCGGTGTGGAAGAGCGGCGACCCCACATCGTAGTTCTTCCCTTGGGCCCACCCCCACTAATGCCTCAGAGCCCAGCATCCTCCCCTTACAGCCCATTTCCTAGGGTGCACCACTGGTTCTCTGGCAATAAATACTTACTTCTCTAGGACTACGCTGACAGAGTGACCATCATAGATTTGAAAAACTTTGTTAGCTCTTGCTTTCTGGTTTCCTGGCTGGCGAATTGGCAGCGTCAGAAGTACCAGAGCTGAGATCTCAGACTGGATGGTGGGGCAAGGCGAGGTCTCCTGCACAAAGGCAAGGGCTCAAGAGGCAGAGGCTGCCCGAGGGGACTTAACTGGGGGACAGGGAGAACTGGTCACCGGGATAACTATAAGGGTCTGTGCTGGAGGCTGCTGCCAGGACGTTGCTATGCCACGACTTCAGTTAGCTAAGCACGTGGAGGGGGTGCACCCAGTTCTCAGCCACTTGAAGGACATGCCTCACTGGGTTTGAGACGTGTGAGGGAGGGGCTGTCAGGTTTTCCCCTCAAGATAATGACTGACACTGGCCCCTTCCCCAGGGCACCTTCTGCCATCTGCTCTTGGCTCACCCGGGAGGCTGGGAGTTGCTAGGCTGGTAGGGATCTGGGGCACAGGAAACCCTTCTGGAAGGCACACACTTGTGCGAAGGAATACCGGCCTTGGAACCATCAGACCTGGAGTGGCGTTAAAGCTACGTCACTTTCTGCCTGGCTGACGTTGTTCAGCTTGACCTTGTTCAGTCGACCTCGTTCAGCTTGTCTTGGGACTTTCGTGAACACCAACTCATGCAGTGGGAGCAATAATCTGTGGTTTGATGGCTTTACGTGGTGGCTCTGGGACATGTCCTCATTCTCCATAGCAGTGGGTGGAAAGAGGGTGGCCTTCATCTGTATCTTGGGCTGGGTTTTTTTTTCTTCTCCCCATCCCTTTCAGATTCAAGCAGCCCCCTTCCCCCCATCCTCTGCGCCTTATTTTGACATTTCTTTTCTCTGCCTGCCAAGAAGATCCTGTTCAGCTGCACTGGTCTGATCTGAGGCTGTGCTATCATCCTGTGCTCCATTAGGTTAATTTAATGGCTCGTCTCCTGGGAACTGACCAGAGAGTAGCTCTAAAGCCGCCCTCGCCTCTCCTTTTCGGGGGCGGCCTTTGCTGCTCAGTCCCGCAGACCTGCTTCTCCCCTCCTTTACCTGTGACCTAGCTAGGGCTCTTAGCTTCCATTGGTTCCTGTGTCTGCTCAGGCATGCATCCCCTGCTTGGCAGAAGCCCTAGGAGGAGGGAAATTATCCATTCTTCAGAGCCTTTGCTGCCCCTGACCTTCTGGATTCTGGTTGTTGGTTCCTCTCTTCTCTCTCAGTATTTCAAGCTTGTCTAGCCGTTCAAGGGACATTTATGGTTAAAATGGCCTCACCAGATTTGCTTAACCTGTGACCACAAACCTACAAAGACCATAGCATTGCCCTGCCACCCACTGCATTTTCCTTGTTACCCATCTCTCGTAGAGAACCGTTTCACAGCGGCTCTCTGTAAATCTGCAGCCTCAACAATAAAAAGACCCTTCTCATTTTTCTGCCCCAAATGCGTCACCGCCTGTGCCGGTGCCCTGTGCTCTGCTGCGTTTCCTGTTTCACAGGTAGGCCCTGTCTGAGTAGGCGCTGGCTCCTGCCCCTTTGCTACTTGAGGCCTTTGCTTCCCCATTATTCTTTCCTTCTCCTGCGGCAGTAACTTTTCCCTCTCCAAACATTCTGCAGTATCTCCCAACTTAACCTCCGTTCCACTTTATCTGGCTCCCTTTCCTTTGGTAACATCTTTATTGAAGCAGAATTCACGTATCATGCAGTTTGCCCGTTTCAAGGATACAATTCAGTGATTTTTCGTCTATTCACGTGCTTATGCAACCTTCACGGCAAATGATTTTAAAACATTGCATCACCCCAGAAGGAAACTCCCTACCTATTTGCAAACACTCTCCACTTCCCCCAACCCTCAGCGCTAGGCAGCCAGTAATCTACTTTAGAGATTTGTCTCTTCTGAACATTTCCTATAAATGGATACATATGATGTATTCTTTTATGATTATCTTCTTTCACTTAGCACAGTGTTTTCAAGGTTCATCCGCGCCATCGTGCGTGTCCTTCCTCATTACGGCTGAGTAAGGTCCCATCGTGTGGGTGGAGCACACTTTGTTAGTTCACCAGTCGATGGAGCGTTGGGTTGTTTCCACGTTGGAGCTCATGGAATGTTGTTTATAACCACTGGCGCACAAGTTTTGCATGAACATGTGTTTTCATGTCTCTTGGGTATATACCTAGGAGCAGAATTGCTGAGTTACATGGTAATTACTCTATGTTTAACCATGTTTAACCTTTTTTTTTAAAGATTTTTTTTAGAGAGAGGGAAAGGAAAGGAGAAACAGAGGGAGAGAAACATCAATGTGTGGTTGCCTCTCACACACCCCCTGCTGGGGACCCCGTCTGCAACCCAGGCATGAGCCCCGACTGAATCGAACCAGGACACTTTGTTTCTCAGGCCCGTGCCCAGTCCACTGAGCTAAACCAGCCAGGGCTATGTTTAACCTTTTGAGGAACTGCCAGACTGTTTGCCAAAGTGGCTGCACCGTTTTTGCAATCCCACCAGCATTGTCTGAGCGCTCCTCACTAACACTTGTTAATCTCCTTTTTTGTCACAGCCATCCTCGTGGCTGGGAAGTGATACCTGATTGTGGTTTTCGTTTGCGTTTCCCTGATGGCTAATGACGTTGCGCATCTTTTCATCTGCTTTTGGCCATTTCACAGCCAGCCAGGTTTCACCCCTACCATACTCAGGGTCAGCCATTGTGAAGGTCACTGCTGACCTCTGTGTGACCACAGAACGGTCAGTTTTCAGTCATGTCATACTCACTTTTCAAAAAAATTTGACACAGTGAATTCTTTGTTCTTGAAACACTTTCTTCTCTTGGCTTCCTAGATACAGGGCCGATTTCACTCTGCTTCACTGGCCGTTTCTTTCCTGTCTCTCTGCCGGCCCCTTCCAGACCTTGGAGTGCCCCAGGGCTCTCTCCTGGGCCACCTTCTCTTATCTGTGTCAGACCCTCCCTGGATAATTCCTCCCGGTCCTGTAGTTTTAAAAATAAACTCTTGTGACCCTCAAATGCATCCCTCCAGCTCTGGCCTCATCACGAGCTTCAGATACGCATGTTCAATTTCCTCTTGCCGTTTCCACACGGATGTCTAAAGAGCATTGCAAAGTTAATAAGCCACAAACAGAACTCTCGCTTTTCCTCACTCAAACTTATCCCTTTCCTGTCTTTTCTGTATCAGTGGCTGCCACCCCTACTACCAGGTCGCTCAGGTCCCAAGCCTCTGTCGCCCTGATCTGGGTCTTCCTCGCCCACCTCCACCCCATTCCAGCCCATCAGTTAAATCCTTCAGAATACATCCAGCCACTTCTTACCACCGGCTCTGCCCGGGATCTTACAGGCCCTCCTCTCTGGTCTCTATGCTAGGCTCCCACAGCAGCCACAGTTGATCTTTTAGTAAAAAATGTTTTAATATTTTAAAAAAATTAGATTTTATTATGAAATACACACTCAACATGTGACATGTCACGTATATGCTCTTTTTTGGATTGACTGATTATTTAGAGAAAGGGAGAGAGGGAGAGATCGTTTTGTTGTTTCACTTATTTCTGCACTTATTGGTTGATCCTCGCATGTGCTCTGACCAGGCATTGAACCCGTGACCTTGGAGTATAGGGACAACGCTCTGACCATCTGAGCTACCTGGTCAGGGGTATATACTCTTTTTTTTTTTTTAAGATTTTATTTATTTTTAGAGAGGGAAGGGAGAGGGAGAGAGAGAGAAACATTAATGTGCGGTTGCTGGGGGACATGGCCTGCAACCTAGGCATGTGCCCTGACTGAGAATCGAACCTGCGATGCCTGGTTCGCAGCCCGCGCTCAATCCACTGAGCTACGCCAGCCAGGGCCAGGGGTATATACTCTTTAAAGAATAAAATTTACTCTGTACCCAGCACTCAGATTAAGAGTAATACCATACCCAATACTTTCTGAGCCTCTGTGGGTCCCTCCTTGATTTTATCTACCTTCCTCCCCTTCGGAGGAATTTCCTGAAATTGGGTTGGTTTCCTTGATTTTATCTATTGTTTTATCATCTACGTATAGAAGCCTAAACAGTTTCTTCCTTGTCTTTGGGTACTTTTGAACTTTTCATGAACTCATATTTTAGGCATTTATTCGAGAGTTATTCTTTTTGCTCCACATGGTAGTTTTTTTTTGGTCATATTCATCCCTGTCGATGTCTAAAACTGGACTTCATTCATTTTTACTATGTGACAGAAACGTACTACAACTTACCCACTCCATCCCAGTGGACACTTTGCTTATTTGTGGTTTTCGGGTGTCGCCTGGTGCTGTTGTGAGCATTCTCTTGCACCTCTCCTCTGTGCGCTTGTTCGTGTGCACCTGCGGCGGAGATACCCAGGGTACTATATACCCACCGGGACACCTGAGATGAAAAAGAGAAGCTGTTGAGGCGTGGAACAAATGGAACTCTCGTACAGTACTGATGGAAATGTAAAATGCTACAATACGACCACTTTAGAAACTTGATAGTGATTTCTAGTAAAGTTAACACATACACCTACCCTATGATCTGGTAACTCACTCCCAGGCGTTTACCCACGAGCCATGAGAGGGAGTGTCCACAAAAGGACTCGTACCGGAAGCTCATGGCAGTTTTATTTCTCACAATGAGAAACTGGAAACAGTGATGTGTCCAGACACGGAGGGGGACAAACTCTGGCACACACACTAATGGATGACTCTCTGAAGCACTAAGCTGGGCAAAAGAGGCCAGACACAAGAGTACACAGTGTGTGCTTATGTGAGGTTCACGAGCAAGTAGGTCTGGTCTGCGGGGACAGCGCTCAGAAAAGTGGTGGAGAATGGGAACCGAGTGGAGAGAGCACACTGAGCTTCCTGGGGGGACGGGAGTGCCCCACGTGGCAGGCAGACGTGCACAGAGGTGAAAACCCATCGGGCTTTACCCGGAGAGATCTCTGCGTATTCTCATATACTAGTTAACCATTGCTAGGAAAATTAGCATTTCTGGAAGATAACAATACTGGAAAAGTACACTAATTACGTTACTGGGAAATATTGTCCCATGTGGGGGTAGGATATGGCGGGGAATGAACGGTGTGTTGGACCCGTTGTCAGGGTTCCACTTGAGCTTCAAGCTGCTCAGCAGGACAGGCAGACTGCACGCTCAGGCCATCACAGAGTCATAGCTCAGTGATTCCATTCCGCCTCTGGGGGAGAAACCACTGGTTCCCACCCAGGCCTTCGGAGAATCACAGTGTGAGGAAGTTTGCACGTATGGGAAGTCTTAAAATAAATTAGCCCAGGATGACGCAGAGAACTTTCCAGTCGCCACACAAAATATCGCTACATTTTCTGTGAGAAAGGTGATTTTTAATTCCTCTTAAAAAAATACTATTGGGATATACTCGTGTCCATCTTTACAAAGTAATGCCAAATTATCTCCCTAAGCATTGTGTTAATTTAGTTCCCCACCACTGGCGAGCGTATGAGTGTTCTTAATGCTCCACGTCCTTTCCAAACTCGTGGTACCATTGGTTTTAAAACCCTTGTTCCGAGGGTGCATTTTAAAGCATACTTCCGGCAATGACACTCCTCTCCTCAGAAAACCCTCCCATCAGATTCACCGTAAATCCTAATCCTTTCGAAGCCCACTGTGGCCTGGCCTCCTCCGCGGGGCGCCCTCCCTGCTGGCTGTTCTCAATGGCTCAGGCTCCTCCCTCCCGACCTCCTTTGCATTTGTTGTTCACACTCACAGCCCCCTGCAGTTTCCCTGCCCAGGCTCTCTGTAATCACCTTAGATAAACCAGCTGGGTGTTTAAAACAAAAATATCTCTGCTTCACAGAACAGAAATAGGGAAACACATGTTGACTGTTAACAGGTATTTTCACAGTTTTGACAAGTCTGTTGCTACAGTTGTTAAGACGTCAGGAAGAGGTACCCTTGCTACAAATGGGTGGAGTAAACTCAATGAGACCTGAAAATGGGCTTTTGGTTTTAAATGTTTAACTTGTTCCTATAAACTTTGTCAATAAAAATAATAAACAGTGAAAAGCAAACAAACAGAAAAGACAAGACGTGCCACGTGGGGAGAACCAGTGTGTCCTGTGCCCCACCATCCCTCGGGCCCCCACCTGCCCGTGGAATGAGTAAAGGAGCCTCACCGGCCCTGCGGCCCCAGGAGGCCTCAGAAGGCTGGCCTGCTTTCCTTTTTGGGCAGCGGAGGGGGGGAACTGAAGCCGAAATGTGCGCTTCCCCATCCCGACTCTTTTATGTTGTGGTTTATGCATGGACTTAACATGAATGGCCAGAGCGGCTGTGAAGGGGAGAAACCAGAATTAGGCCGCGGGCACCTGGAGGGATGGGGCTTTCCCTGGAGAAGAGAAGACCTGTGAAAGCACTCAGCGAGGGCCAGCAGTGGACAACCTCTGCTGTTCTTCATGCATGTCTGGGGACTTCTGATCTTCTCTAGTCCCTGTTAGCAACAACCCTGCGCCTCCCGCTGCACGCGGTGCAAGCTGAGCAGCTCAAGCCCTCAGGAGCAGCCCAACCACGGGGTCCCCAAAGCCAGGGCTTTGGCTGGCTACTCTACTTCTGTGCTCTTTCCAAACACATTGCTGCAAGTAGGGCTTTTCCTGTCCCCAACAAGGCAGTCGGTTACCTCAGGTGCCTCTTGTGACATCCCTGATGAGGGACGTTTCCTTTAGAGCCTCCTGGGCCAGCTCCTGCCTAGCCCCTGCCCGTAGTGGCCTCTGTGGGCTGCCTACCGGAAACCAGGTCACCCCAGCGAGGCGCCTCACTCCCCTTCTTTGTTCATCCTGGAATGTCACTGCCCCTTAGGGCCACTCGTCTCACAGCTGGCCCTCCTCAGGTCATGGGATGCTGGGAGCAGGGCCCTGCAGAACCAAGTGCTTTTCCTTAGATGTTGGGCGTGGGAATAGGCAGAGGGGCGCTGGAAGAGGCTATGACCTGGCTTCCTATCTATAGACCATGCAGCCAGACGTACCGCCTGTAGTCTGGCCTGCCAAATGGCAGTGTAGAGTTGGAAGGAGCACACCATAGCCAGTGCTGCTGGAGCCCCCATGGATGAGAGCCAGGGGCCTGGGTGAGGCGTGTGGGTGAAGCTTCACCCTTGACCCTGGGGAGCCAGCTTCTGTGTCATCTCTTACCCCTGAGCCTCTGGGTAGTTCAGGGAGGCTCTCAGGCCTCTTTCTGTGCCCTGGCCAGTCACAGGCTTTGAACCAGATCTGGACTCGCATCCCACCTCCATTCTTGAAATCACGGCCTTCACTTCTGTCAGCATAGTCTTCCTCCTCCCCTGAATGATGCCATCCTTGTTGGAACGTGCTGGCTCCATTCCCTGACGGCTTTGTGGTTTGGCTCGACCCCAGAAATGTGAGCTGCCATGAATGGGCAGCTGAGGTTCTTGAACACAGGAGTTGGAGAGACCTTCTCTGCAGCTGCAGGCAGCAGCCAGAGGACCCTGGAAGGGCTGGTTGGAGCTGGAGCCTTCAGGGAGGGGCGTGAGGCCCAGGGCTCTGGCCACAACTGGGCTAGCCAGATTTGGACAGGAGCTGGTGGGGAGAGGCAGACAGCCAGGAATAAGTGGCCCTCGTGTTGGGGCCGGGGCCTGGAGGCTCCATTCTCGGTATCGTCCTTGACCCTGGCTCCTTTCCTCACGGCTGAGCCCCAGACCGCCGGCAAGTAGCTTTTTCTGCCTGCTCTCGTCAGCCAGGGCAGCACAGGGCCTCAGGCTGTTGGTGCCCCCGAGGGCCCTGGCCTTCATTTAATCCCAGACGTAGAAATGGAGACAGCCCTGAGGGCGAACTGAGTGAGGGTGGCGCTGAGCCTGGCACCCCTGGGTCCAGACAGTTGTGACACCAGAGCTGGAAGGGTTGTTAAGGGTTCACTGAGCCAACCCAGGAGTGCCTCGTCTGTGATGCGCCCTTGAGAGGGAAGAGGGCAGACCTCAGGGCCAGCGGGGCAGCCCCCCATCTCACTGAAAGGGCCTTCTTACAGGCGCCGGGCACCTCAGCTCCCCAAGATCTTCTCCGGGATGATTTTCAGTGGCGTTTCACCTGGAAACACCTCACGTACCTGAACTTCCTTCTCTGTTTTTTAAAAAGTATTCTATTAAGAGCTAATTATAAATTTGTTCCGCAAGCCACAAGGAAATAAAAAGAAACAGGCAGGGAGCTGAGGAGGGCCGAGATGAGTGTAGTGTCTTGGCGGGCGCATTCCTGGGGGCCCTGTGGGGGAAACTGGGATAGGGACTTTCTGAACCTGGGTCCTGCAGTGGTTTGCTAAGTGACTCTAGAGAAATCACCTTCTGTTCTTTTTTTTTTTAATTTTTATTTATTTATTTTTAGACAGAGGGGAAGGGATGGAGAAAGAGAGGGAGAAAAACATCAATGTGTGGTTGCCTCTCCTCTGCCCTCAACTGGGACCCTGCCCTCAACCCAGGCAAATGCCCTGACTGGGAATCGAACCGGTGACCCTTTGGGTCACAGGCCAGCACTCAGTCCACTGAGCCACACCAGCCATGGCTTGTTCTTATTATTAAGACTCTAGAAAAATCACTTTCTGTTCTCACCTTCTAGCTAACAAGTGAGGATGGTGGGCTGATCTCATCCTCTGAGGCCCCAAGTTAGAACAATGCTGTCTGTGGAGAGAGGCAAGAGCCCTTTCTTTCGTCCACTGTGTGGTTACGTGGGCTGTGCCTCTACTGCCACCTCTGTCCCTCTGGGACTTGGGGGCAGACTTGGAGGAGAACGTGTGTGCCTGTGTGCAATTTTATCTGCATATTGTTTTTCCTCTCTGTAATTTCAGGGTCATGCTGAGGCAGCCTGGCGCCTGACAAGTGAGGGGAACCTGCCAGGGGATTGCTGCTAGCAGGAGCTAACAGCGAGACGGCAGGACTGCTGGCCTCTGGGGAGCGGGGATGGGCAGAGCGGCCTCTGAGTCAGGGCCAGCAGCACCAGGAAGGAGGCCTGGGCCCCGGCTGCGAGCTTGGCACACGCTCTGCTGACCCAGACTGCGTTCAAAGCAGTGCCCTGCTGAGCAGCAGCTGTGTCCAGGCCCCAGAGGACTCCATTGCAGCGGAAGTTCTACCAACCCTTATGAAACTGCAGCTGGTGGTGTGCCCATCGGAAGAAGGGACCTGTACCCGGATGGGAAGCAGAAGAGCAGAACCTAACTCAAGGAGGATCTTGGTCTCTACAGCAGTTTTGTAACACCCACAGAGCATCCTGGTTTCTTCTCTCAGGGTGGGGGCCCGCTTCCCCTCCCCTGGCAGAGGGGTTGGGTCGGGAGGACCACCTGAGGGGTGGATGCCTCTTGCATGGAATCAAGACTGCTTGAAGCCCACATGTTTGCTGTTGTGATTGGTGATCAAAGGCTTCCCTGCTGCAGGGGACGAGGGGCTGCCTCGGCATCTGCTCATGAACCACAAGGGCCCCGACTACTCCAGACTGGACTGTTTCAAGCCGCCAAAGAGGGGGGCCCCCAGAGCTGGCAGCCAGCAACCCCAATGGACTAGAAGGCTGCAATGGACTGACCTCCCCCTTGCCAGGGCAGCAGGAGAGGCAGAGCATCTGTGGCCTAGCTAGTGACGGAGAGACCCAATGAAGCCATAATCAGGGGCCCAAGTGGCTCAGGGACAGGGTAGCCACTCCTGCCCACGTGCTTTCTCCTTACCTTGAGAGAGGGAGTGGCTTGGGACTCCTGCTGCTGTCCCCTCTGCAGCGCACGCCCTTATGCCCTAGAACAGGCAGGCTACAGCTGTGGCTGGCTTGCCAGTGGGCTGGGAAAGGAGGGGCCACAGTGATACCCGGCTGCCTGCCGGGCTGGCGGTCCAGCCCCCAGGGGCTGCGCACCATGAAGTGCTCCCTGCGGGTGTGGTTCCTTTCCGCGGCCTTCCTGCTGGTGTTCATTATGTCCCTGCTCTTCACCTACTCCCACCACAGCATGGCCGCCCTGCCCTACCTGGACTCGGGGGCCCTGGGTGGCACCCACCGGGTGAAGCTGGTGCCCGGCTATGCTGGTCTGCAGCGCCTCAGCAAGGAGGGGCTTACTGGCAAGAGCTGTGCCTGCCGCCGCTGCATGGGCGACGCCGGTGCCTCCGACTGGTTCGACAGCCACTTCGACAGCAACATCTCCCCTGTCTGGACCCGAGAAAACATGGATCTGCCCCCAGATGTCCAGAGGTGGTGGATGGTGAGAGAGCCGTGGCCTCTCCTGCCTACCTTTACTGCTCCTCTACAGGGGTCTGCCCCCCACCCCATTTGGGAGTCACTCATAGAGCCCCCTCTTAGATTTGGGCTCTCTGTTTCCTGGCCCCCAGAGCCTTGACAAAGCAGGAGACCCATTTAACCAGAGCCATCACCTGGGACCACAGATTCTGAAGGGCAGGGTGAACTTTGGCCTGGAAGGAGAGAGAACTAACATTCCCTAGTGCCTGTAGGGTCCAAGCTTAGACCTGAAATGCCTGCTGGACTGGGCAGGTGCCATAGACGAGAGAAGGGGTCCAAGAGAGAACAGGGTGGGGAGCGAGGACCGCGACAACAGGGAGAAGGCCTGCCGTTTACAAGGAGGCAGCTGCTCTCAGCTTCGGGAATTGTTACAGTGCAGGGATGTGACTCCTCACTGCTGGATCCTCTGACCCTTGAAAAAGCCTGGAAGTCCAGCTCCCCCCCCCTCACATTTAGGGAAGCTGTGAGGATGAGCCCAAGTGAGCAGGCTTATCAAAACAACTTAGAAATCCTGCTTCCTGACCCAGACTGTCAGATCTTAAGGACGGGCAGGGGTCTACAGCAGAGGGGTCACCAGGAGCTCCACAGGCCTTTCCTGTCACAGCCTGGAGCCCTTGAAGGGTCCTCCTGCTGCTCATGGTCACAGCTTGCCTTTTATGGGCAAAGTCAAAGTTCGGAGAGAACACAGGGCTGGTCCCAGGCCCAGGTCCCGGTGGTAGTTGCTTGGAGCCAGAACAGGACTCTGGACAGGGGGAGCCCTGTGGGCCGGCTAGGCCTCCTGCCTGCAAGGATGGGCTTTTTAAGTACCAAGCGTGTTCCTCAGCCGAGACACAGCAGAAGCTACTGCTTCCCTGCCCTGCACAGTCACCCCCTTTAACCATCATGAACTTGGGAATCCTCATCTCAGAGCTAAGCTCTGTCTCTACACGGGGTTCATGTCCTTGTTCTCAGGGGTCTGTCCTGTGCTCAGGAAGTAGAGAAGCAGGCCCACCCCACCCTTCCATGTATTCTGTCCCCTGAGCATCTCCTGCTGGGCCACAAACCTGAGGGGTTATGGCCCAGACCACAGGGTACTTTAAAGCCCTAGTTTTGACCTTACCAGTTGGTGGCCCGTAGGCCAAACCCAGCCCACTCAGTGTTTTTAAAATACTTGCATTAGTTATCAGCATTTATGAATCAGGGTGTCTCACATGAAGTCTACATTTTCAGCTTCTCTTGAAAAATTAGAAAATTTGATCCTTCTGGGCTCACAGTCCCACATAGCAACAGCTGACTGAACTTACCCCTCATTGACAAGTGTGTCCTCCTCCTGTTTGCCGTAGGTCCCAACTGTCACTTCATTCCTGTGTATCACCTGCCTGGCCCCGTAGGCATCTGAGTGCCGCTGGGGCCTCATTTTGTGGTTTTTCACGGTGACTGGTGGGGGGACATGCAGGGGACATGTGGTTTCATATCAGCTATGCCGGCACTGAAAGAATTTCTGTGCCTCCCTGCCTCCCCTAGAGGGCTCAGGGAGCAGCTTCATGCATCCCGTGAACCTTGCCCCACATGGCTTCCGTCACCCCCAGCCTGCAGGCTGAGCTCCCAGTGCAGCCCCTGTAGACCAATTGGGAGTGAGCCCCTGCAGCTCAGCTGGACTTTCCACATAACCTGCACCTGGAAATGACCTCTTTGTGTGACCCAGAAGTGCCCCGAGGAGACAGGCAGTAGCTCTTCATGCACAGGGAGCGCACCCAAGAAGTTTCTCTGCCCTTGGCACACACCTGCAGGCCCCTGGAGAATGTGCCTTGACTCTTGAACCTCCTCTAGTGCATCAGAGCGGCTCAAAGGGAGACTTCATCGTTGTTGAGGGGAGGGTCCTCTGCTCAGAAAACTCCTGCTCACTGACAGCTGACAGTGACTCCTGGTTAGGAGTCCCGTGTGGCTGAGATCGTGGGGGTGGGGAGGCAGGCAGGAGTCCTTCCTCGAGTACACCGTCTCCCTTCCCCTCCCCTCTGCAGATGTTGCAACCCCAGTTCAAGTCACACAACACCAACGAGGTGCTGGAGAAGCTGTTCCAGATAGTGCCAGGCGAGAACCCCTACCGCTTCCGGGACCCCCAGCAGTGCCGGCGCTGTGCCGTGGTGGGGAACTCTGGCAACTTGCGGGGCTCTGGCTACGGGCCAGATGTGGATGGGCACAACTTCATCATGAGGTGAGCCACAGGGAGCCCAAGGGTAGGCCCAGGACAGGCCTTCTGGAGGGGAGACTGGACGACTTGGGCTTACCTGGCAGTATAGGAGCTGCTGGGGTCGCTATAGGTCTCTAACACCCAGAACCACCTGTGATAGGTTCTCACCTTTGTTGAGGTAGAGGGGGAGGCAGAATTCCCATTCTAGACTTTGCTTGACACCTGTACTCAGTTTCCAACTCTGAAGGACCCTGCAAAGAGCTGAAACTAGACTCTGGGCTGACTGCTGGTGAAAACTCCCACCAGAGGCTCTTCTAACTGTCTGGTCCCCTCCGTAGTTGCGCTAGGGGTGAGGCCCCAGACCAAACCAGCATCTTGCTTGATAGTCACGGGCGATTCCTCCTGGAAGACTCATGGAAGACTATGTCCTGGGCAGGAGAAGAGGCTGTCTGGTGCTTGCTCTGGGTTTCTGTCCCTTATGTCTCAAGGTTTAGATTATGTGGAGTCTCACTCATTCAGTAAGACATCAGTGTAGTTCCTCTAGGACAGAGATGCAGGGCAAGGAGTCTGGGCATGAATGGGGACTAAGCGTGCACTTGTGAGCTGAGCGTAGGCTGCTGCTTCTGCTCTGAACCTGTTTTCTGACTTCACTAGAATTGGGGACAGGAGATGCCGCCCCACTCCTTGGAGGAAGAAAGAGCCTGAAGAATAAGATACTGAAAACGCCCAATTTTCACAAAGCATCTCTTAGGATGAGCATCACAGAAAGACCAGGTTTCCCAGGAGGAGGAAAGAAGGGTTTCGTCTTAGACACTGTTGCTATCTCCATAGCAACACCAAGGCAGCAATGTCTCTGAGGTTTTTAACATTCCTTGCAAAATGTTTCTTATGTTGAGAATGGTGGGGTGTGGGAGAGGGTGGGGGGTGCTAGGCCCCCTTCAGGAACTCAGAGCCACCTGGGATTCTTCTCATTGTCTAATTGCTGGCACCCAGAATGCAAGGGAGGCAAGCCGGGAGCTGAAGAGGGGCCTCTCTTTACTCCAAGACAGTGTCTAAGACTGGGGAGTCGCTCCAGTGCAGCTCTGGAACACTCTCGAAGCCCAGGCATATGCTCTGTGCTACCCGAAGCCCCGCCTCCCTTGCTTTGCCATCGGCACCTCAGTGACGGTTGGGAAGCCCCAGGGTGGAAGCACAACAGACAAGCAAACAAGGCTTGGCCACTCTGACACCTGGGTGGCACCTGGCCAGGCCAGGCTGCAGAGAGGAGTTCACAGGTGTTCCCTCACAGGGACCAGGCTAGATGTGGTATGTTGCAGTGGATCCCAGAATCAATTTGTGGAAGGGGTAACCCAGATGGTAATTGGCTGTCTGCTGACCTCTAAGGGGCCAGTTAGCAGTGGAGGTGACTCTTAGCTTATCTTGGTTTGGAATTGGTGGGGAGGCCTCCCTTCCTGCGAGCAGGACCAAATATAAGACCCCACTGGGAGGGCCAAGCTGAGTTATGATGTGATGGCTCAATTGTCCCCACCCCCAGTGGCCTCCTCCTCCAAAATGTCTTCTGAGCCCTGCTGACATCTCCAAATGAGCTGGTCCTGCCGTAGCTGTGCAGCAGACAGGTCCACAACTAGAGCAGTGCCTGGTGTATCGTAGCCCAGCCAGAAACACATGAATGAATTGAAGGGACGAGGCAACCAGAGACCAAACCTTAAGCACGAATGCCTATGCTACCCGGCCTCTGCCCCTATGTGCTTCTTTGGCAGCTGGAGGTAGTCAGGGGCAGGTAGAATTCTATAATGCTCTGCCCTCAAGATCCAAGGATACAGCTCATCCTCTCTGTCCTGCTCCGGCCCCTTTCAGGGCTTGGCTGCTCCATAATGAAGCAGAGCCTCAAAGCAAAATTCTGTCTCCAAATGTACACCATGTCCCCCTGTCACTATGTCTTGGAGACTGTGAAATATCTTTTGAACTTCTTACTTGGTTCATTCCCAAACTTCTGAAAGTCAGTGCCTGCCCAGCAAGTGGGAGGCACCTGAGGGAGGTGGAGGCTCTGCAGCAGGGCCCGCCGAGGGGCGGGAGGCACAGTGGTGCTGGCAGACAAGCCTGTGAAGGGACTTGGTGAAAGCCCTGGCTGCCGATTCAGTGGAAAAGGCAGTGGGGGGCTGTCTTCAGAAGCCAACCTAGGGCATCTGTGGCCCTTCGATGTGCAGGATCAGCTTGGTCTCTTCATTTCTGGTGACATGAGATTTGTTTCTTGAGTCCTCGGAAGATGCAGACTTGACCCCAGTTCCTGATGAGCCCAGGGCCCAGCCAATGTAAGGCTCACCAACCAAGATTTCCACTTCCTGCTTCCCTCTCCTGTACCCCGGCAGCTGAGAAACCATCCCTTTTAAGCCTTCTTCTCCACCCTGCTCTATTCCTTACAGAAGTGGGATATTACTGGAAAAAAACAACAATAGATGTACACAATAAAAAATGAATTATCTCTTCCCCAACCCCATTTCCTGAGAGTAAGAATTGTTAAGTTTTAATACCATTCTAGATTTTTCTATTCATATTCAAAAGTGCTTTTTCTCTTCTTTCATGAAAGATGGTATACTATCTAGTTTTAAGTTTCCCTTTTCTGAGTTGCAGTTCCCTCTTGCTACACATGGTAGATATTCAAGAGATAATATGTTGTAAGAAAAGAAGTGGGTTACCTCACACTACTTGGTTTTTTCATTGAATAGCTCTTGGACTTATTTCTTACCAATACATGTAAATCTACATCATTCATTCTGACGGCCATATTCCAGTATTTGAATGGCCAAAGTGTATTAACTGGTTCTTCATTGTTTGATTGGTTCTACTTTTCACTATTGTAAGTGATATTCCAGTGAATATCCTTGCACACATGTCTTATTACAGTGTACACCCATATGCATTTTTGATGACTACCACGAAGCTGTCCTCCAAAACTCGTGTACCGTTTCTATGGCAGTTTCTCCTCACATCAACCTCTTGTTCCTGCAGAATGAACCAGGCGCCAACTGTGGGCTTTGAGCAGGACGTTGGCAGCCGGACCACCCACCACTTCATGTACCCCGAGAGTGCCAAGAACCTGCCCGCTAACGTCAGCTTTGTGCTGGTGCCCTTCAAGGCCCTGGACCTGCTGTGGATAGCCAGCGCCCTGTCCACGGGGCAGATCCGATTGTGAGCCACCCCGCTGACTGGAAGTGCAATATGGGTGACAGGGCCACCTTGGGAGGAGTCTTCCTGGGGACTGGGTCTTAGAATCCCTGTAACGGAATATTTTGGCTGAGGGAGGCTGGTGAGGAGGGAGGCAGTTGTAGGGAGGGCCCCAGGTGGGGCATTAGCTGAGGCCCGAGCGTGTTCTGTGTCGATTGCTGCATGGCGACAGTCAGCATATTGGGGGTGGAAAGGCGAGGAAAGAACAATCTAGTTTTAGTCTCCTTTCCAGGGGTGGCTCCTGACTGTGAGAGCTCTGCCTTCTGCAAACTTTCTTCTGGGCCTGTTGCCCAGTCACAGTCAGGAATCTCAGAAAATTCAATCAGACCAAGTATTTTTAAAATAGCTTTATTGAGATATAATCCACATACCATACAGTTGACACAAAGTGTACAATTTGATGGCTTTTAGTCTATTTAGAGTTGTATAACCATCACCACAATGAATTTTAGAACACTTGCATATTCTAAAGATGAAAACCTTTAATCTAAAAATCTAAAGACCGCCCTGGCTGGTGTAGCTCAGTGGATTGAGCGCGGGCTGCGAACCAGGCATCGCAGGTTCGATTCCCAGTCAGGGCACATGCCTAGGTTGCAGGCCATGTCCCCCAGCAACTGCACACTGATGTTTCTCTCTCTCTCTCTCTCTCCCTCCCTTCCCTCTCTAAAAATAAATAAATAAAATCTAAAAATCTAAAGACCTAAAGATACCCTGTACACCATAGTCCTCACCCCCACTTCCTACACCGCCCCCAGGCAGCCACTGATCAGCCCTGGCTCACACTGGGTTTTATGTATATGCAGTAAAATATTTGTAACTTAAAATTTATAATTTCAACTACAATTCAGTAGCATTAAGTATATTTGCATTGTTGTGCAAATATCACCCCTCCCCATCTCCAGAACTTTTTCATCATCTCAAATGGAAGCTCAGTAGCCATTAAGTAATAACTTTCCATGCCTTCTTTCCCCCAGCCCCGAATAACCACTATTCTTTCTGTCTATAATTTGACTATTCTAGCTACTTCATATAAGTGGAATTATACAGTTTTTGTCCTTTTATATTTGACATTTCACTTAGCATAATGTTTTTAGTTTCATCTGTGTTGTAGCATGTATCAGGATTTCATTTATTCTAAAGGCTTAATGGATATGCCATATTTTGTTAATCTGCTCATCTGATGATGGACAATAGGGTTGTTTCCACCTTTTGCCTGTGGTCATCATGTATTTTTAAACACAGAAGTATAAGTTCCAGTATCCTGACTTTGTGTTTAGGAGACATAAAAGCTGGAATAAATGCTATCAAGTTTAAATCGCACATATTCCTAGAAAAGGGAGTGTAGGTTATGGGTGCCAAGGCTGGCTAATAGGGTGGAGGAGGAGGGTCAGTGTGGGCACAGGTAAGAGCACACTCAGAGTGGGTTTGAGGCGATCGTCTAATTCAAGAGCAGAGTTGACAGCAGAGAGTTATGGGAAGAAGGGTGAGGGCTGGATTATGGAAGGCCCCAGAGCATGTCTAAAACATCCTTATTTTATCTGGAAGGGCAGCGTTTCCGAGTGAGGTACTGCAGTGGTGTGTGGGAGAGCAGTCTGGAAGCAGGGGGCCTGTTGCGAAGGTGTCATCACTCAGGCCTGAGTGGGAAGAAAGGCATCCTTGGGCCCCACAGAGCCATCTAACTTTTTTTTTTTGTATTTGCTTGCTTGCAGCACCTATGCCCCAGTGAAGTCCTTCCTTCGAGTAGACAAAGAAAAGGTGAGCTCCCTCCTCTGCCTGCTTCTTTATTCCCACCTCAATGGATATAGTGCAGGCTTGACTCCTGGTGTGCCTGGTCCTGTGGCTCAGGCGTCTCCTAGCACCCTTCCAGAACCTGCAGTGTCCCCATCTGTTGGTATGCCTGACCTCCACAGAGGATGCAAGGAACTGGGGAACACAGATGAACAGGTCCACGGGCAGGCGTGGAGGAACTGGCAGAAGCTGCTCAGAGCCCGGCCTGAGTCTTTGGACCCCAGAAGCACCTCATGTGCCTGTCATATTGTCTCCATCCAGGTCCAGATCTACAACCCAGCCTTCTTCAAATACATCCACGACAGGTGGACAGAGCATCATGGGCGGTACCCTTCTACAGGGATGCTGGTGCTCTTCTTTGCCCTGCATGTGTGCGACGAGGTGGGTAGCCCAGTCTGGGGATAAAATAGTGGGACCCATGGCACAGGAGGAAAGCAGCACTCCTCAGAGCTTAGCAGTGCCTCAAGAGGAATGTGTTTTTGTGGGCAGAAGCCACGTGGCTTTGATTCCCCCATTTTTAGGCAGTGTAGATCTGCATTTCCCAAACTTACTACTTTAATGATTTTACCAAATCTGAAATCGCTTCATTTAAAAGTTAAGTTTATTTACAAAGGAAATGGAATACTATCATAGTTGATATTACTCGCCATAAAGTAACTAAAAACATAGAGATAGTGTGATTGTCTCCCATAGCTGTGGGGCCCAGGCCTACCATTTTGTGTGTTCAACAGGGAGGTTAGTCCTTCAAGGAGCTGCATCTTGCTAGTGGGCAGGGCTACTACTGTGCTGTGCATTTCAGTGCTCATGGCCAGCACACCTACTTTTTTTTTGCCAGTAAATTCTTCAGTGTATGGTATTGGGTACTTGACCAACTTTCAAATAAAAGTATAATATTAAAAATATAAGTTAGGGTTGAACTAGTTCTAAGCTGGGACGTCGTTTTTCAAGCAATCCGATGGGTGGAAGGACAGGTGAGAGGGAGCAGCAGTCTCCCTTTTCCAGTGTCCTTAGCCCAGGCCTGGATGTCCCCTCTTCCTGTGCTTCCCACACTCTGGGAATGGATTAGCTGCCTGCTGCCTCCCGGCTTGTCGCATCACTGTGGCTTCTTTCTCTTCCATTACCAACCAAGGCTCTCTCGCGTGTCCGGTCCAACGTGGTCCCTGATGTGGGGTGACTTTCACCACCCTCCCTTACAGGTGAACGTGTACGGGTTCGGGGCTGACAGCCGGGGCAACTGGCACCACTACTGGGAGAATAACCGGTATGCGGGCGAGTTCCGGAAGACCGGTGTGCACGACGCCGACTTCGAGGCCCACATCATCGATATGCTGGCCAAGGCCAGCAAGATCGAGGTCTACCGAGGCAACTGAGAAAGGCCTGGCTGGGACTTTTTCGGCCTGGCTGCCAGGGGCACGTGCACACTCCGGGTCGGGACTAGAGGCTAGCTCCTGGGCGGCAGCCTCGGCCTGGCGAGGTGCCGGGAGTGGGCCATCTCCAAGCAGTTTGAGCGAAGCGGGGCGTGGTCTGGACCAAACCGAGAGCGCTGGCTGTTCCCTGCCAATCACAAGACTCTGGGGGCCTGGTACCAATCAACACTGCAGTCAGGCGGAGCCTATGTTCATCTTAACCAATCATGTGACTCAACTCGAGTCAACTTCTGGCGCTGGGCCCCATCTCCTCCAATCAATGGCCTTTGGAGGCGAACCAGTGGCCTCAATCCTCACCTATGCTTTTGGATTTTGTTTCACGCTTTTTAAGGAGTAGAGGTGGCTTCTGACTTAGACGAAGTACTTTCTTCAGGCTTGGTAAGAGCTGTTGAGTCTGTTGCGGGCCTGAACCTCACTAAGGACGCCCAGAAGGAAATGGAGGGGAGGGCTGCAGCGGTTCAGCTTCCCCCTCCCCAGGGATCCCTCGTTGCCTCAGGGTGGTCGGTTGAGGAGCATTCCAGGTGGTTTCCAGAAAGAGCTCTTTAACCCCAGAGAAAAGCCAGAGCCTTCCCAAACTGTTCCAGGCCTCTGGAAGAATTTTAGACCCTAAATTTCTTTTATCGGTTAAGCCGAGATGGATGAGTGTCAACCCACCAAAGAAATGCAATGAGAATCCAGAGGGCGCGTGGGTACCCTCAGTCTCCTTTCTCCCCCTCCCCGCCTTTGGCCACCCTATGGAATGGCCTTTCTGACCAGGGCATTTAGTGTCCCACTGGAAAACGAATTGTGTCCTCCCCTTGCTTGGGGGTGGAATTCACCTAGGGCCTAACTCTAGAGCATAGGTGTAAGGAACTGGGCAGGGAACAAGGAAGCCCCCTCACGACAAATGTAAGGTGCTTCTCACTTACGTATATCCTTGCCTACAACCTTTAGTGTTTCTCCTTAGGCTCTGGAGCTCCTCACCAGCCTACTTGCTCTGGAAAAAAAAATCAAAACTTGCCCTGGGATTGATTGGGGCACTGCTGCTTTTCTCATTCAATCCTCTTCTCCCTATCCCGCTCCCCCCTTCTCCCCCCTCCCACTCCCTCTCTCTCTCTCTCTCACACACACACACACACGCACGCACGCACGCACGCACAAACACATGTCTGGCTCAAAAGTGAGGAAGCATACATGCGGGAAGAAGGCTGGAGATGAGGAGCCTCGCTGCCTGGTGCATGCACCTTCTTTACCCACCACCCCGAAGAGGACCAGGAAGCCTCTTGCTTGGGGGTGGAATTTGCTTTGGGCTCATAATTTAGTTAACCTGAAATTGCCAGATAGGGCTGACCAACAAAGATTCTTTCAAAATTCTAAGGGGACCGTGGAGATAGCCAGGAGCCTAGCTGGGGAGGAGTAGACTTGCCCCTCTGCATGCCTCCTCCCCGCCCATAGGCCCCCTCCTTCATGCTCACCTCCCACCTCTTCCCTCTCACTCATTCTCCATTTCCAGCTCTGGAATGGGAAGCTAACAACCAGGGGTTACAACTGGAAGCTACTTGCATGACTGAACCCAGCTTAAGTCCCTAGAGGAAGCTGCTGATGGTATTCTCAACCTTCAAGATTAGGGAAGTGTAGGAGGGGGGAAAAGCTTCTGTGAAGCTTCCAAACCACTAAAAGGACCCCCTTTCCCACCATTGACAACCCAGATACCCTTTTTCTTAGTGAGTTGGTGCCACCAAGCAGCCTCCTGGCCATTGGAGTAGTTCCTGCAGCTGGCTGGGGGAACAGTAAAGGGGAGGGTTGGGGAGGAGCAGTGGGCACCCCCAAAAGTTAATATATTGTGAATTTAGCTTGAGTCTGTACCTTCCTAATTCCAAAAGTAAGTAGAATAAAGAATGGGGACAGATTTGGGGGTGGCCTTTGGCAGAATGCTGCTCAGGGCCTCCCCTCACCATTCTAGAGAGCCAGGGCACCAGCCATTCCTGCCTGTGTCGTCTCAGTGCTTCCTGAAGAGGCTGTTGTGAGTGTTTAGAAGATGAAAAAACAATGGAATTATGCCAAACAGTATTGAGCAAAATAATTTATTTCTTTTTCTGTTCCTTTTTGTTTTGTGTAAAACATTAATAAATCCCCATTCTGGAAGAGATAGGTCCCAGCATCCAGCCCAGGTCTCCTTTTCTGCAATAGTTATTTAAACAAATGTTTGGTTTTTTAAAATTTCTCTTTCCTTTCTTTTTCTGAATTAAAAAGAACAAAAACACTCTATAGTCATTTGTTTTGAAATGTGTCAACGGGGAGCTGTAACCAAGTAATGGCTAAGACTGTTGGGGGGATAATGTATGAAGCAGGGAGGGATTGACTCCCTGACACCCTCTCCTTATACATGAGGCCTCCCAACCCTGGGCCACCAGCTATGCCCTTTGGGAGGGTGGTCCTTCACCACGGCCCTTCAGGGTGCCCAAATGAACCAGCAGGGAAGAGACTCTCCACTGCCAGGGGTCAACACAACATGCAGATCCAGCAGGCACCAGGATGGGGATTTTTCCCTTGTTTCCAGGTCTTGTGGAGTTCCCCATGATGCCATAGCTTGGCCAGAAGTCAGCGATGTGGTAGGAGCAGGTGCCACAGGCTTCTGAGGCACCTGTCCATGCCATCTCCTTGGGCCACCTGGCCCCACTCGAGCCTACTTCCATCATGCTATGGAATGCCACTGAACCGATTTTATAGTTGGCAGGTCAGATGACATGGATCTTACGATGGACCACTTAGGATCTATAGTCAGTTGGTGTCCCACAGTTCAGTTTTTGCCAATGCCCAAATAGTTGCTTTTCAAAAGAATACCTTTTTTGTTGGAGGAGGGCACTGGTCCTTAAAACCCTGGTACTCTGGGTGGTAATTCTGTTTGGAGTTGTCAGAGACACTCCAGTAGCATTTAGTTGGCTGAGTCATAAGGCCTGGTGGCAGGACTGCCAAGAACCTTTTCTCGTCCGGGCCCCCTACTCGAAGCTGGCTGCTTTGTGTATATAATTGGCTGTAGCAGCACTCCCTAAGGTGTCTGTTGCCTCTGGAATCAGGAGTTCCACCAAATCATGTCTTTTGTTTTTCTCCTTTATGTTGGCCAAGGACTGTGTTGCCTTGGTCCAGCAAAGATATCACATCTGGGACCACAGGTTGGCATTACCAGCTTGATCACATTTGCAATAGACTGCCATCATTCTCTATGACTCAGATGGTGAGTAGATGGGACTAGGAAGAAAACTCCCATCCCTGCATAGTCCAGGTTTGACGGCAGCGCCGGTCTCTGCAAACCCTGTGGAGATGTGGTGTTGGCTTCGGACTTACTGTCTTGGAGATGGTTTCAAGGATTCCTCTGGCCCATCTGGTCACCACCGCCCTCACTCCATGGGTCAGAATGCCAGTATGGGGATTTTGCCAGGTAGTAAATACCTCTCTTCCTTTTTTAGGACTGAGGAAATTACCTTAAAATTGGTCTGTGGGCCCATCAGACCTGCTGTTAGTTGAACTTGGACCGGAGCTCCAGCTGTCACTTGCCATAATGAGCTCTACTTTAACTGGGGGGCCACACTGGCATTTGGGTCTGAGAGCCGCTATCCGATAACTCCTTAAGGTCTTGGTATTTCCCTTTTTCCCCAGTGCTCTGTCACTCTTGGAAACAGGTCCTTCTAGAAAGGCTTGGGGGAAGATTCACATCTGAGCTGTGTCAGAGGGTTATTCCTTGAAGACCTTGGAATTCCGTTGAAAAACAGGCTTCAGATGTGTGACCTGATTTAGGTCTGGGAACTGGGTAAGAAGCTGTGAATCCCCATTATTGTGACTCAGGTTGCCTAGCACCACTAAAATTCCACCCCCCTACATACATTAAGTACCTTAGTAGGCTGCCCAGCATCTATTCAGTATTTTATTTCTAAGGACCCTCATGGTCAATTAACTACTGACCCAAGTCCACATAAGTCAAACCCTAATTACCATACTGTGGTTGCGGTAAACATGCCTGCCTATCTCGGGCACTTAGGCATGTCTCTCCGGCCTTTGTTTGGCTGGGGCCCCGTTATTCCCTGACTTACAGATGACAGCCACTACAGAGGTATTCCACAACATTGGTGTCCCAATCATGAGTGTATTATTAAAATGAAATTTTAAGATACAAAAATACAAAAACACATAGCGTAGCCCTGCCCTGTACGGCTTTGTTGGAGCATCACCTATGACCGAAAGATTGTGGGTTTGACAGTCAGTCAGGGCATATGCCCACATTGCGGGTTTGATCCCTGGCCCAGGTGCAGATGGGAGGTAACCGATCGATGCTTCCACTCACATCAATGTTTCTCTCCCCCTCTCCCTCTCGCAATGAGAAATAATGTCCTTGGGTGAGGATAAAATAAGCAAAAACATATAGCTTAATGAATTATTATTTTTTAGAAATTTATTCAGCAAAGATAGAATAATGTACATAATTGATATAGACAGGAATATGTATATATAATTTCTGTAAAGGAAAACAGTGAACAATTTCCACTGCCATTTGGACACCAAAATGGACTGAAGAAAATGAAAAAACAGGTGGTTGCACATGTTATAGGGGAGAATTAGAAAACCTGGAATTTTATTTTTTTTTCATCCTTATTGAAATATAATTGACATGTAACATTGTGTAAGTGTGTAAGGTATACTACGTAGTGATCTTGTATGTGTATATACTACAGAATAGTTACTATAATGTTAGTTAACACTCCCATCACCTCGTATAGTTAAATTTTTTGTGTGTAGTGAGAACTTTTAAAATCTACTCTCAAACAACCAATTAAAAAATGGACAAAGGACCTAAATATAGATTTCTTCATAGAGGACATACCAATGGCCCATTTACATATGAAAAATGTTCCACATCACTAGCCATCAGAGAAATGCAAATTAAAACCACTATGAGCTATCAACTCACACCTGCCAAAGTGGCTACCATTAATAAGTCAACAAGCAATAAGTGCTGGCGAGGTTGTGGAGAAAAGTGGACCCTAGTGCACTGTTGGTGGGAATACAGACTGGTGTGGCCACTGTGGAAAACAGCATGGAGTTTCCTTGAAAAACTAACAATGGAACTGCCTTATGACCCAGCAATTCCACTGCTGGGAAGACACCCTAAGAATTCTGAAACACCGATTCAATAGAACTTATGCACCCCTATGTTCCCAGTGGTGCTATTTGCAATAACCAAGTGTTGAAAACAGCCCAAGTGCCCATCAGTAGATGAGTGGATTAAAAAACTGTGGTACATTTACACAATGGAATACTATGCAGCAGAAACAAAGAAGAAATTCCTACCTTTTGCAACATCATGGATGAAACTAGAGACTATTATGGTAAGTGAAATAAGCCGGTCAGCAAAAAAGACAAATTCCACATGACCTCACTTATAACTGGAATCTAATGAACAAAATAAACCAACTAGAAAAATAGAACTAGAGACATGGAAACATGGAACAGACTGATAACTGTAGAAGGGAAGGAGTGAGGGGGGAATGGAGGAAGGAAGGAGAAGGGATTAGTCAAAGGACATGTATGAATGGCCCTGGCTGGTGTGGCTCAGTGGACTGAGTGCCAGCCTGTGAACCAAAGCCTCGCTGGTTCATTTCCCATTCAGGGCACATGCCTGGGTTGTGGACCAGGTTCCCCATTAGAGGGTGCTCAAGAGGTAACCACACACTGATGTTTCTCTCCCTCTCTTTCTCCCTCCCTTCCCGTCCGTCTAAAAAGAAATAAATAAAATCTTAAAAAGAAAGAACATGTGTGAATGATTCATGGATGTGGATAATCAAGAGGGGACTGACTGTGGGGGAAAGGGATGGATAGAGGGGGTCAAAAGAAAAAATTTGGGACAACTATAATAGAATAAATAATAAAAAAATAAAATCTCTTTGAACATTCATTTAAATAAAAAAAAAGAAAAAAAAGGGGGGTGGGAGGACTTGAATGGGAGTAAGGGGGCGAAAACTGTACTTGAACATTCATTTAAATTAAAAAAAAAGAAAAAAAAATCTCTCAGCAACTTTCAAATATAGTATACAATATTGTTAACTGTAGTCATTTATCTTATAATTGGAAGTTTGTACCTTTTGATCATCTTTACCCCCTTCCCACACCCCCTGCAACCTGTCTGCCTCTGGCAAGCCCAGTCAGCTGTTTCTATGAGTTGGTTTGTTTGTTTACGTTCCACACATAAGTGAGATCGTACAGTATTTGTCTTTCTCTATGTGCTTTATTTTACTTAGCATAATGCCCTTAAGGTCAATCCAAATGACAGGATTTCCTTTTTTTTGTTGTTGAAATACATATACGTGTGTGTGTGTGTGTGTGTGTGTGTGTGTCTCCACATTTTCTTCATTCATTGGTGGACACTTAGGTTGTTTCCATGTCTTATCTATTTGTTATAATGCTGCAGTGAACACAGGTGTGCAGATATCTCTTTGAGACAGTGATTCCATTTCTTTTGGACATGTACCAGGAGTGAAACTGTTGGATCATATGGTGATTCTAAATTAACGTGCAGAAGTATGAAGCTGGATCCCTACCTTACATCCCTCACAAAAGTTAACTCCAAATGGATTAAAGATGTAAATGTAAGACTTGAAACCACTAAACTCCTAGGAGAAAACAGAGTAAAAGCCCCTTGACATGGATCTGCAATGACTTTATGGATATGATACGTAAAGCACAAGCAAAAATAAACAAGTGGGACTATCAAACTGAAAAGCTTCTGCACAGCAAAAGAAACAATCAACAAAATGAAAAGGCAACATATGGGATAAGAGAAAATATTTGCAAATCACATCTGATAAGGGGTTAATACCTAAAATATGTAAGAACTACAACTCAATAGCAAAAACAAAAAACAAAAAAAAACCCCAAAAAACAAAAAAATAAAGAACTATTTTAAAATGGCAGAGGATCTGATTTCTCCAAAGGAGATACTCAAATGGCCAGCAAGTGTGTGAAAAGGTGCTCAGCATCACTAATCATCAGGGACATGCAAATCAAAAACATGATAAGTTATCACCTCACACCTGTTACGATGGCTATCATCAAAAAGATGAAAGATAATTGCTGGCAAGAATGTGGAGAAAGGGGAACCCTACACTATTAGTGGGAAAGCAAATTGGTACAGCCCTGTGGAAACAGTATGAAGATTCCTTAATGAACTATTTTAGTATGAACACTCACGTACCAACCCCAGGTTGTAGGAGCAGCCCAGAGGCCTCCCCGCCGCATCTTCCTTGCCAAGCACAACCCCCTCCTTCCCCTGGAGGTGACCACTGCCCTGACATTCACACGCACTTGAGTCTATTTCTGGATACTCGATTATGTTTCATTAGTCTGATTGCCTAGACTCAACTCCTAATGAAAATTTGGTTTACAATAAAGATGGACTCTTGCATCACTTAAGAAATGACAGGCATTTAAATCAATTTTACTGAAATAAGTAGAAAACCATTTGGAAAAAGGCAGATGCCTACCTTAAACCGTTCACTAAAATGCAAAATGAATCATGAATTGGAACTAAATGCAAAAAAGAAAATCCTAAAAATGGTAGATCTTTGACACATTCAAACAGATCAAATGTATACTCATGTCAGCTTTGTAGCTGGTTTTTGGATTTGCATGTTTTCATGCTCTATAGTTCCCTGTATTGCTAAAAATGGGAGCCTTTTCATCCTTGTTTCAAACATTTCGTTAAATTTCCCCTTCTAATGTAACTGCTCCCATTGTATGTGTCCAGGTGAGTTTATACCTTTTTCACTCCTTCCCTATAACTTTAGTGAGGTCATGAGAAGGAAAGTTAAGCATGACATTAAAACATCTGATGAGCAGACGTTTTCTCCTTCGATTTCCTTCTGTCTCTCTCCACACATCATGGAATTTTGTGGAGACACAAAACACCCGTGGCCACTTACTTCATACCCCTGTCATGACGAGGCTTTCTAAATCTCTGAGGATTGAAGACTGTTCTCTCTTCTGAAACAGTGAATCGAGAAGCTGCTTGGAAATTGTGTGTACATGTATGAGACATGGCTTACCTACCATCTGGGTGGGCATTTGGGTTGCTGGGCAGGAAGCCAGCCATTCCATGGCCTGTGCTGTGGGGTAGGGTAAGGATAAGCTAGGTTATATTACAGTAATAAACGCCCCTCAAGCTCCCAGGGGCTTAAAACAACAGTTTATGTTTTTTAAAGTATTTTATTTATTTATTTTTAGAGAGGGAGGGGAGGGAGAAAGAGAGAAACATCACAGTGAGTTGCTGGGGGCCATGGCCTGCAACCCAGGCATGTGCCCTGACTGGGAATCGAACCTGCGATGCCTTGGTTCACAGTGCACGCTCAATCCACTGAGCTATGCCAGCCAGGGCAACAGTTTATGTTTTCACTCATGTCGTGTTTTCACCAAGGGGCTCTGCTCATCATGGTCCCTCAGGGACCCAGGTGGACAGACGCACCATCTCTGGGGGGGGTGTGGTCTTGGGGGCAGGGAAGGAGAATCTGGTGAACCACAGACTGGCCCTTAAAGATTCTGTTAAGAAGTTCCCATTTCTTTCTTTTTTTTTTAAAGATTTTATTTTTATTTTATTTTTAGAGAGGAAGGGAGGGAGAAAGAGAGAGAGAGAGAAACATCAATGTGCGGTTGCTGGGGGCCGTGGCCTGCAACCCAGGCATGTGCCCTGACTGGGAATCGAACCTGCGATGCCTTGGTTCGCAGCCTGTGCTCAGTCCACTGACTACGACAGCCAGGGCAAGTTCCCATTTCTTGATGCCAAAGAAGCCCCATGGCCATGTCTCAGCCTGGCACCATATTGGGTGACACAGTCTACAGCAATACAGTCTACAACAGAGGGCTCCTTGGCAGGGTGGGAGGAGGCACACTGGGCGGGCACGCTGGCTGGAGGCCAGGGGGAGGGAGGGAAGTATTTTACCCAACACAGAACAGCTGCAGGCTTCCTGTGACATATTTGGCAAGGTAAGAAAACATCATTCCTTGCTAGGTGAGGGGAAGGGTAAAATCCTAAAGCTACTATATTTTTAAGAATCAAATTACTACCTCCTCAGTGTGAGTTAGGAATCAATATTCCTTCCTACTACCCTTTCCAGCAAAATCACAGCTTCTGCAGAGAGTCTTGCGTAGGTGACGACTAACCCACGTAAATGCAAGAAAACACCGCCTCCCCCCATGCACGCTGAACCGTGGGTATTAGGACCAGCTTGTTCCTCTGAGAGAACAGAACTCACAGCTTTCATCTGACAACACCCTCTGCTCTTGAGAATAACAGGCTCTTTTTGGCGCCGTGGCTGTGTCCCTCCAGGGAGGCCTGGTGAGGGAGGAGGAACGTATGGTGCCTGCCTGCATGCAGGTGGATCCGAGTTCAGTCCTCCCTACACTGTAACTTTGCCTTTCCTCTTTTTAATTAAAAAGAATATATATTCGTTACAAAAATAATTCAAGCAATTCATTATAATGTAAAGTCATGGAAGACCTTTCTGCAATACTTCTTTTTCCATCTATAATTTGTCATAAAATTGGAAAAGGAAGCCAGCTCCCTGTGAACTGATGTTCCTGTCTCCCAGGCTGTGTCTGCACAGCTCCTCCTGTGAAACCCTGTCTCCATGAAACATCACACTAAAGACCACTTAAGGGAACGGTCTGGAATCTTCTTTCTTTGCTACAAATGAAATAACTAAATTTTAAGAGTTGGCCATACTTAAAATACTTTTTTAAATACCAGTCACCTTAACCAAATGATTAAGGTTAACATCATCAGTCTATACTCCTGAGACAAATTTTCCATGCAGAATTCCCAATACTCCCTGCAGCTACTCCATCCCCAAGGACAAGGAACACAGCCCCTGTGCCTTAGACGTGCACCATGCACAGTGACTTCCCTCCGAAGAGTGAAGTACGAAAGGGGAGAAGAAAGAGAAACCTGACAAACACTACCTCAGCCAGGTTGTCAAGGTCAACATCCATGACCTTGATGATACTTTGTTGATCTTGATGACACTGACATTATGCTGAGAGTATGTGCCTTTGATATGACATGGTTAAAATAAAACTTGACTTCTATGGACTTTCTCCCCAAAACCTATAACCCCAGTCTAATCATGAGAACAACACAGAAATCCCAAGACAGGAGTATCCTACGAAATACCTGACACAGGCTCTTTAAAACTATCAAGATCATCGATAACCAGGAAGGCACAAGAAACTGTCACAGCTAAGAGGAACCTGAGGAGGTTCCTACTCTACAACTAAATGTACCATGGTGTCCTGAATGAGACCCTGACATAGAAAAGACTCCAGGGGAAAACTGGGGAAATCTGAGTATCAACATCAGCTCACTAATTATAATAAACATATCGCACTAAAATAGTAACACCAGGGGAGACTGCGTGTGCGGCAGGGGGACATATAGGAACCCTCTGTATGATCATCTCAATTTTCTATGTAAATTTAAAACTCCTAAAAAATAAAGTCTGAAAAAATATTTTTTCAGTGAAAGTAGCAGGGGAGAAAAGTGTCCAGTAGAGTGAACCAAACACATGCACTTTAGACTTTCTGGGAGCAAGGAATACTTTTATTGTGTGAATCTACTGAAATTTAGGTTGTTTTTACTCTTGTCCTTAAATCAAGGGTATAACTATGATCAGAATCTATGATTCTCATTTACTGAGTTTATTTCAATGACTACCTCTGCCATTTCCTCTTTAAAAAAATAGGATACATGATTTCAGAGGAAGGGATAAACATCGAAGCGAGAAGCCTTGACTGGTTGCCTTCCATATGTGCCCTGACCAGGGATCGAGCCCGCCCACTTTTGGTGTATGGGGTGACGTTCCACCCAAGCCTCTTAGGCAGGGTGCACCTTTGTCACTTTTGAAATTTCTAATCTTGTTTTGTTTCCGCCCAGTGGTATGCTAGTCAACTGCCCTATCCAAAACCAAAAAAACTCTTGATTAGTAGCACCTGCTGGTTTCTCTGGTGTGTAAACACTCCCAGCACGGCAAGTTTTAAGCTACCGGTGATCTTACAGTTAGCACTTGTGGGCTTGAGCACGCCACTGCTTTTGTCTAAACATTCCTTGCTCTTGCCCTGACCCGTATGGCTCAGTTGGTGAAGCATCATCTACAAAGCAAAAGGTGGCAGTTTGGTTCCTGGTCAGGGCACCTGCTTGGCTTGCAGGTTCACTCCTGGCGGGTGTGCACAAGAGAGACAACACATCCATGTTTGTTTCTCCCTCCCTTCCCCTCTCTCTAAAAATAAATAAAATCTTTAAAAAATAAAAATTCCTTGCATTTTCTCTTCTCTCTGAGCATGCAAACATATGTAAACTCTCGGATCATTCCATAAAATTAATTTATCTGGGGTAAGTTCATTTAGATGTTGTTTGCAGTCTTTCTTAGCATTAAATTCTTCTCTCCCCACCACCCACAAATGGGTTCAGCAGCGGACTCCATCCAGCTCCCCACTCCTTTGGCCCATATTCTAGAACCAGGCCCGCTGACGTTTAGTGACCTGGGGACATCACAGACCAGACAGGCAGTCAACAGAACTGTGTGCCAGTTACTGGTGACAAGGGGGCAGGGGATCCAAGTCCTTCCACTGCCTTTCTGGGCCACAGTTTTAGCGTAACTCTCACGTCCAGCCAGGGCGCAGGCCAGGTTCAGTCCAGCTCCCCCCCTGTGGCGAGCCTGGCTCCGCTCTGCCTTGTGGACAGGACTTCCAAGTCTCCACTCCACAGGACCCAGAGGCCTGCAGCCACTCCGTTTCTGGACTGGAGCCCAACAAGCGTCGCTGCAGCCGTGCTCACCACGTTGCATCTTTGCCCCATTGCTGGCCCACAGAAATATTCATCTTGTTTTTGGCTCAGATGGTCTTTTCTGTGTTCTGCTTCTCCGTACCACTGGCGTTTGGGGGTCAGAATGGGCATCCCTTAACCACAACACTGGCACTCCATCTCCCCCCACTGCCTCCTTCCCTCGCCCTGCCTGCGACCTTCAGGAGCACCCTGCCCCCTCCCCTGGCCCCCTGCCTTTCTGGAATTTGCTCCTCATTCAACTACAACTTTTCTTCTCAGAACCCCTTCCACCTCCAGCTGTGGCTTGCATGTGCCCCTCACACATACACCTGCACCAGCCCTCACGTTGGCTCCCACCCAGACCCTCTGTGTTCCCCCATCCACCCAGTCTCCACGGCTCCACCCCGCACACCACAGCCTTGTCACCATCCACCTTCTAACGTACCCATGACCACGCACAGCCAATGAGCAGAGCCAAACATTGTAGGACCTACAAGAATTCAGACAAGTTACTACCCAAGGACTGCCACTACAGGAAACAGGAGTAAATATTTTACAACATGCAGAGATGGAAAGCTTTTCCAGCTGTGACATAAAATATAGGTTTCTGAAAGTATCAACAAAATGTGTGACATTAAAATCAGGCTTTGGTGTAGCAGTAAGAAAAAAAATGAGCGTGTAAAGACAAACTAGGAAACGTACCACTCAAGACAAAGTTTAATTTCCCTAAAATAGAAAGCTGGCTAAAATTTATTCAAGATTGACAATCCAATAGTAAAATCGTGAGACAAGAGGGGGCAGCACCCCAAGAGAAAATACAAATATCCAATAAACAGAAAATTTGCCAAGCCTCACTAAATACAAAACCAAAAAGCAATGATATGATCAATTTTTGCTGTTCAGCTTGGCAACATTTTAAAAACTACTAATAAACAGGGTTTGCAAGCAGTTAAAAAAATAGGCAGCATTTTTGTAAAAATGCAGTAACATAAATTGATAAAAATCTTTGGCAAACTAAGTGAGCGACGTATGGAAAGTTTGAATGCCCCTACTCTGACTCAACAGCTCTGCTCAAGGAACGCGCCCCGGAGCAAGTCTCTGCAGGGCACGGGGAGCGAGGTCCCGGGGGGCGCTGTGCGGCACCACACAGTGGAACCGCTGTGTGCCCATCAGGGGAGAAGCTGTGAAATTAATGCCAGGCAGCAACACGCTGGAATGATGCCGAAGTATGCTGGTAAGTGAAACGGCAGATTGCATAAGAGTGTGAATAGAATGCTCGCATTTGAAAAAGCAAAGCAGGTTGGTCTATGTAAACAGAAGGCATAAGTACACTGAATGCTCACCACGCTGCTAGCAATGGCGGCCCGGGGAGGTGGGGACAGAGAGCACCTGCATTGTATCTGTGTAAGTGCACACCCAAGTATATCTTTTATGACCATATATTAGTCTAATAACCAGAAAAATGCAAATCAAGACAAATCAAGATTAGTAAAATGTTTCATAATTACTT
This sequence comes from Tonatia bakeri, assembly GCA_004024845.1. NCBI lineage: Eukaryota > Metazoa > Chordata > Mammalia > Chiroptera > Phyllostomidae > Tonatia > Tonatia bakeri. The sequence goes on along the minus strand of PVIA01004756.1, from coordinate 1,099 downwards.
AAGAAATTTTTAACATAATGAAGGATGGGCATAGCTCTAATTTATTTGTCCATATTCATACTGTGTATGAATTAAAGATCCACTATTATAACAGCATAATCCAGTTTTCACTTGGTCGTAACTTCATTTCCAAACTGCGCCGCTCGCCTGCAAGCAGAGTGGACACCCCACGCACGGGGTGAGAACCAACTCACTCGGCTGGCCATGGTCTGAACACTGCCCGGGGTCTCCAGGCTGCCACGACTGACAACGAGGCGCCTGAGCAGAGAGACAACCGCAAGGGGCCAAGTCAGGCCTAGATCCTTGAAGGCGTCACCTGCCCCTGCCAGACAAACCCTTCTGAGGATTTGCTGATGTCCACGCTTCCACCCAATCTGAGGTTTACAAAGGTAGCCACGATGCTCACCCGGGGGGAAACAGGCATATCCTCTGGCACAGAGAAGAGAGGCTAAAGGGACTGACTGGGACATCTTTGGATTTCAGGAAAAGGAAGTGGCCCCAAGGGCAGGAGATACTTGTGACTGGTCTCGACCAGGGACAGAGCAGAGGGACAGCTCACTGGCCTCGGCTGCCGCTCCCCTCGTGTCACACCCATGCTCCACCCTTGTGGTGGGCCTCTCCCATGCTCAGCAGTTTCCTCAGGGGCTGCAGGCCGGTCCCAACACTCTGATCCAAAAAATAGAAGGGCATCTGCGGCCAGTGACTCCAACAGCAACCAGATATTATAAAGATGGGGGAAACCATGGCTTTAAAAAACGGGGAAAATAGGACTACAATTTCCAAAATGCAAAATTTTCCTTCTACCTTCCCCAATCATTTACATAATTTTTGTCTACTCCAAACGTAATTAAAAATGAGGTAGGTAGTTTCTCTCTACATGTGCCTTTATCTTTTGCTGACTGTCCAGGCCCGTGTGGTGCAAGAACTAGTTTCCTGTGCAGGGACTGGTGGGGCTTCTTAGTTGGCTATTTTCTCAATCTCGTCCAAATCATCCGTGTCCAATCTTTCTATTTTCTTATCTAAGGAAAAAGAAAAAGATTCAAGGAGAGATCAACAAGGGGTTACTGTGGAGACACACCCCTAGGGGAGGCAGCCAACA